>CAUYLG010075067.1:0-175024 GCA_963573385.1 Cacajao melanocephalus
TGATTGATGTCTCATGCCTTCCTAAAATATATAAAACCAAGCTGCGCCCTAACTACCTTGAGTTCCTGTTCTCAGGCCCTCCTGAGGGCTGTGTCACGAGCCATAGTCACTCACATTTGGTTTAGAATAAATATCTTCAAATATTTTACAGAGTTGGGTTCTTTTCGTCGACATACATGTCTATATTTTTTAATTGCATAAGTTAAATTACCAAATTCAGTATGTTTTGCTCACTGCTTGTCAGAAAGCTCAGTGCCCAATTTCCTACTCAAGTGCAAAGTGCTTTATTGCCTAATTTCCTCACAAAATTATATGCTGTATTAGGATTCTTCAGAGAAACAGAGATTATACATAATTTCTGCCACAGTTATCTGCACTTCCTGTCGGGTCTCCATATGCAAGCCTGAAGCCTGAAAGTCTGAAGTCCTGCTTGCCTCCAGCTGAAGTCTCCCACCCTGATCGCCCAGTGGAGCTTCCCACAAGCCCTTCACCCAACCCTGCCATCTTAACTGTTCTTACGATAATGTAAATACCTCTCACCCAACCCTGCCATTGTAACTGAACTTGTATAGTCCTTGCCCCTACCCCCACCACTGTAACTGATCTTTCTCCGCAACACCCCCACCCCCCAAAAAACTACCCAAACCTGTAAAACCAACTCCTATCCCACTGCCCTTTGCTAATGCCCTTTTTGGCCTTAGCCCACCTGCACCCAGGTGAATAAACAGCCACGTTGCTCACACAAAGCCTGTTCGGAAGTTCTCTTCATTCAAAGCGTGCGTTTTTCAACACTTCCCTATTGCAAAGGTTTTATTTTAAGAGCTACCACAGTTATCTGAACTTGGCTGTTGCAAATAATTTGTTCTAAGACCTAAACTCTCCATATATATTTGGAGCACTTTGCATTTATGCAAACAATAATATAATTAAGAAAACTGGTTCCTGTGATTATGGAGGCCAGGAAGTGCAATAATCTGTTATCTGTAAGCTAGAGAACTAGGAAAGCTGATGGTGTAACTTTCAGTCCAAGGCCAAAGGTCTGAGAACAAGGGCAGGGGTTAGGGGACACGCTGGTATAAGTCCTGAAGGCTGAAGATCCAAGAATCAGGAGCTTCAATGTCCAAGGACAGGAGAAGATGGATGTCCCAGCTCCAGAAAAGACAAAGAATTAGTTCTCCCTCAGCTCTTTTGTTCTATCTGGACCCTCAATGGATCGGACAGGATTCACCCACATTACTTTTTCTGTTTTTTTTTTTTTTGAGGTGGAGTTTCGCTCTTGTCGCCTAGGCTGGATGGAGTACAATGGCACAATCCGGGCTCAGTGCAACCTCCACCTCCAGGGTTCAAATGATTCTCCTGCCTCAGCCTCCAGAGTACCTGGGATTACAGGCGCACACCACCACGCCCAGAAAATCTTTACATTTTTAGTAGAGATGGGGTTTCACCATGTTGGCCAGGCTGGTCTCGAACTCCTGACCTCAGGCTTCCACTAGTCTTGGCCTCCCAAAGTGCTGGGATTACAGGCATGAGCCACCACTGCTGGTCTTCACTCACATTACTCAGAACAGCACCTCTCCACTCAGTCTACTGATTCAAATGCTAATCTCCTCCTGAAACTCCCTCACAGACACCACCAGAGATAATGGTTTGCTAGCTGCCTGGGCATCCCTTAACCTAGTCAAGTTGACATACAAAATTAACTCTTACATATGCCCACCCTGTTACATGTCTTCTTTTATCACTGTTTAAATTTTCCTCTATTATTTGTATGAATTGTTATTCCCTTTATCCTGGTGTATATTTTCCTTAGTAATTATTACCACCTTGCATATTATTTATTTGTAAATCAATTTGTTATCTATCTCCTAACCTAAATGTAAAAACCAGAACTATAAAAATCCTGGAAGAAAACCTAGGCAATTTCATCTTGGACCTAGGAATGGGCAAAGATTTCATGACAAAGACACCGAAAGCAATCACAACAAAAACAAAAATTGACAAGTGGGATCTAATTAAACTTAAGAGCTTCTGCACGGCAAAATAAACTATCAACAGAGTAAGCAGACAACCTACAGAATGGGAGACAATATTTGCAAACTATGTATCTGACAAAGGTCTAATATCCAGCATCTATAAAGAATTTAGACAAATTTACAACAGAAAAACAAACCACCCGATTAAAAAGTGGGCAAAGGATGCGAACAGACATTTTTCAAAAGAAGACATACATGTGGCCAACAAGCATTTTAAACAAGCTCAATATCACTGATTATTTGAGAAATGCAAATCGAAGCCACAGTGAGATACCATCTGACACCAATCAGATTATTAAAAAGTCAAAAAATAACAGATGCTGGCAAGGTTGCGGAGAAAAGGGAACACTCATACATCGTTGGTGGAAGTGTAAATTAGTTCAACAATTGTGGAACGCAGTATGGCGATTCCTCAAAAAGCTAAAAGCAGAACTACCATTTAACCCAGCAATCCCATTGCTGGGTATATACCCAGAGGAACATAGATCTTTCTACCGAAAAGTCACATGCACATGAAATGTTCACTGCAGCACTATTTACGATAGCAAAGACATGTAATCAACTTAAATGCCCATCAATTACAGATTGGATAAAGAAAATGTGGTACATATACACAAGGCAACACTATGCATCCATAAAAAAGAATGAGATAGTGGGTTTTGCAGGAACATGGATGAAGCTGGAGGCCATTGTCCAGGAACAGAAAACCAAATACTGCATGTTCTCACTTGTAAGCAGGAGCTTAATATTCAGAACTCATGAACACAAAGAGGAGAAGAGACACTCAAAAAGAAATTCAGGGCATTATGATTACTGTGCACTTTATTTCTATTATTAATACATTTTAATATATAACAAAATAATTACACAACTCACCATAATGTGGAATCAGTGGGAGACTTGAGTTCATTTTTCTCCCATCTGCGGGTGATGGGAGACCATGAAAGATCATCAGGCATTAGATTCTCATAAGAAGCCCACAGCCTGGCTCCCTTGTGTGTGCAGTTCACAATGAGTTTCACGCTCCTATGAGATTCTAATGCCGTAGCTGATCTGACAGGAGGCGGAGCTCAGGCAGGAATGTGATCGATGGGGAGCAGCTGTAACTACAGGTGAAGCTTCTCTTGCCTGCCACTCACCTTCTGTGTGCAGCCTGGTTCCTGACAGGCCTGGGAGGACCGGTGGCAGTCTACGCCCTGGGGGTTGGGGACCCGACAGCTGTGCTACAGGATTCCATGGCTTTCAGCTTCTGTCTTGTTGGAGCTGCCTGCATTATTATGTCTTCCCAGCCAGGCATTCACTGATAGAAGACAACGCTGCCCTCCAGCTAGGTCTGCTCAATACCTATTGTTGAACTGAAGTGGTTTGTGTGGCTGACTTCCAGCCTGTCTCCATCAGCTCAAATGCTCACCGGCCTTTTCCAACCCTAGAGCCTTTTTATTTTCCCTTTCACACCTCCCCTGCTCCTGTCCAATTCTCCAAGCACAGTTATCTGAACTTAGCTGTTGCAAAGATTTATTCTGCGTCTTTGGGATCTCTGTGCTGGTGCTGTTTCAACCCGTCTGAACGTCCTTTGTCCACGGCTGACCCTCCCTGCTCTCCAACCCCTCCTCTCAATTCTTCTTCCCTTAACTACTTCCTTTGCCACTATGCGGTTCTCAGCCGGGTCACGCTAAGTGCTCTATGGCACACAGGCCCCGAGACTCAGTGGCTTAAACCCAGATCACAGCCCAATATGCGTTCATGGGGTTGTTGATGAGAAAAGTCAAACTCTAAACTGTTTGAAGAGATCTCTTCCGAGCCAAACATGAGTGACAAATGCTCAGTGACATAGTCCTCAGGAGATCCTCAGAACATGTGCCTAAGGTGGCTGGGCCACAGCTACTTTTTTTTTTTTTTTTTTTACATTTTAAGGAGAGATAAGGCATCAATCAATACACAGAAGACATACACTGAGTCAGTCCAGAAAGGCTGCACAAATGATAGTAGGGGCTTCCACGTTGCAAGTGGATTCAAAGATCTTTGGATTGGCGAATGTCTGGGTTTGGGTTACAGTAAGGGGTTGTGGAGACTGAGGTTGTCTCAGGTAGATGAAGCCCCCAGGTGGCAGGCTGCAGAGAGAACACAGAGCAAACGTTTACCAGACTGAAAGAACCTGTTTTATCAGCAATTCCAAAACGAAGGAGGGGATAATAAGGCACATCTGGCTCTCCCTTCCCATCATGGCCTGAACTAGTTTTTGCAGATTAACTTTGGGTTGCTTTTGTCAGAGAGGAGGGATCCATTCAGATGGCTTGGGGAATAGCTTAGAATTTTTTTTTTTTTTTTTTGGATTACAGGTTCATTCAAAGACCCACACACGGCCGGGTGCCGTGGCTCACGCCTGTAACCCCGGCACTTTGGGAGGCTGAGGCGGGGTCAGGAGATCGAGACCAACCTGGCAAACATGGTGCAAACTCCGTCTCTACTAAAAATACAAAAATTAGCTGGGTGTGGTGGCACACACCTGTAGTCCCAGCTACTGGGGAAGCTGAGGCAAGAAAATCACTTGAATCTGGGAGAAGGAGATTGCAATGAGCAGAGATCACACCACCGCACTCCAGCCTGGGCGACAGAGCAAGGCTCCATCTCAAAAAAAAAAAAAAAAAAAAAAAAGGAAGCATTCATCTTCTCACTAGTCTTTGTATTAAGAGAAATTTCATAAGGTTAACCTCCTTACTTCAAGTGAGAAGGCATTTACTGAAACATTCATAAATTTGTTGAATCCGAGGAAGACATGACATATTCAAAGACCCACCCTCTACTATCCCCTAGTACGCGCAGAGTTCTCTACTGGATATTCTGCAGCCACTAGAGATATGAGGGGTAGAAAGGCGTGGAGTGTGTGTCACCCTGCTCATATCCCACTGTCCAGAACTCAGCCACAGGCGCCTTCCACTGCAGGGGAAGCTGGGAGGGTTGTCTGGCTCTGTGCGCAGGAGGAAAAGAAGTGAACATGCAGCAGTCTTTGCCCCAACTAAGATCGCAGGATATATTGAACAATACCTTATGTATATATTTTTGCGAGTCCTGGGATTATTTTGTGGATACAGGGACTAGGTTAGAGGAAAGAATGGGGTACATTTAACACTGGAAAGTCAGTTACCTCATAGTTGTGGTGGCTTTATCAGCAGAGATTAACTAAAAGATCCAAGTCGCTCGATGATACTCATCGCGTTATTTATGCTGTACCATGCACTGTTTTCTTTTGTTTTTGTTTTGTTTTTCAAGATCAAAGTTTTGCTCTGTCACCTAGGCTAAAGTGCAATAGCGCCATCTCGGCTCACTGCAACCTCCGCCTCACAGGTTCAAGCAATTCTCCTGCCTCGGGCTCTCAAATAGCTGGGATTACAGGTGCCCACCATCATGTCTGGCTGAATTTTTTTTGTATCTTTAGTAGAGATGGGGTTTCACCATGTTGGCCAGGCTGGTCTTGAACTCCTGACCTCAGGTGATCCACCAGCTGCGACCTCCTAAAGTGTTGGGATTATAGTTGTGAGCCACCATGCCCAGCCAGTGAACTGTTTTCTAGGCACTTAGATATTATTTACTTCACAACATCTCTGTGAGATAGGTACTAGAGTTGTTCCCACTTTACAGATGAGCAAACCAAGGAAGACAGGTGGGTAACTTCCTCAAGATCACGCAGCTAATAAATGGCAGAGCTGAGAACCCTGTCGGTCTGATTCCCTCAGATCTATACATATGGCAATTGTGCATATCCACAACTGAGATATTCTGCCCTAAAATGGGATGTGGTCAGCCAAGGTGTTTTCTTGGAGGCTAAAATATAGTGTGAAAATGTAAGTGTCCCATCCACAAGCATTGAGATATGCTATATTTTTACGGCCCACATGTAGGAGGAGCCCATTCTCCTACTTTTCCATCTCTTTTTTTATTTTTTAAATTTATAGTATTTATATTTAAAAAATAGAGATGGGGTCTCACTGTGTTGCTCAGGCTGGTCTCGAACTCCTGGGCTCAAGCGATCTTCCTACCTCAGCCTCTCAAAGGGCTGGTATTATAGGCACAAGCCTTTAATTAATTTCATTTAATTGAGATGGAAGGCACCTAGCCTTTTCAGTCTTTTTCTTACACAAAGGGTTACAAAAGACACCTTGTGTTTAGCAGTTTGCTCTTTAAATTGTGTCTGTTGACCCTGGGGGTGATAAAAGAGGAATCAGAATGCTTTACCTTCCAATTTCTGTGTTCCTTCTCTATCTCAGCATTTCAACCATTAAAAGATGTTTAATGAGCACCTACTATGTGCCAGCCATTTTTCCGGGTACCAAGGATTGGAGGACATGGAGGCAACATGACAACTAAATGCAATGCGTGCTCTTGGATGGCATTTTAGATCCTTAAGGAAAAGAGGCATCATGGAGCAATAAGCCAAGCATATCAAGTACCCACCTCTGTGCGGCCAATAAGTCATTACCTAGTATGATATCAGCTGCTTATAAGTGCCTCAAAGAAAATCGATAGAAACAAGGATAGCCAGGGGCATCCTTCCTAAGGATATTTAGGATAAGACATGAATGGCACAAGAGAATCCACCCTTTTAAAATGTGGAGTGAGAGGCTGGGTGTGGTGGCTCATACCTGTAATCCTAGCACTTTGGTAGGCTGACGCAGGAGGATCGCAGGAGGCCAGGAGTTTGAGACCAGCCTGGGCAACATAGGGAGACCCCATCTCTACAAAAAATAAATAATAAAAAAAATTAGCCAGGTGTGGTGGTAAACGCCTATAGTCCCAGCTACTTGAGGGGCTGAGGTGTGAGGATCACTTGATCCAGGGGGGTTGAGGCTGCAGTGAGGCATGATCACACCACTGCACTTCAGACCGGGTGACAGAGCAAGACTCTGTATTAAAAAAATGTGGGGTGAGACAATTCAGGAAGGAGGAATAGCATATTCAAAAACTCTGAGCCAACAACTTCTTCTCTGTTGATAATGATACAATTTTCTTTTCCTTTACATTTTCCGTGTGTGTGTGTGTGTGTGTGTGTGTGTGTGACAGTCTCACTCTGTCACCCAGGCTGGAGTGCAGTGGCATGATCTCGGCTCACTGAAACCTCCACTTCCTGGGTTCACGTGATTCTCCTGCCTCAGCCTCCCGAGTATCTGTGATTACAGGTACCCACCACCACACTGGCTAATTTTTGTATTTTTAGTAGAGACAGGGTTTCACCATGTTGGCCAGGCTGGTCTCAAACTCCTGACCTCAGCTATCTGCCAGCCTTGGCCTCCTGAAGTGCTGGGACTACAGGCACGAGCTACTATGCCCAGCCTATTTTCTATTTTCATAAGTTCTGTTATATTTATTAGCTGAACTTTTACTATAAAGACGAGCTTTCTTTCTCTATATATATCAGAATGAAACCAGAGATTCTTATTTTATTGAATGGATTATAATCTAGAATAGTTACTGTTTTGAAACCTTTTTTTAAATTTAGTCCAACAGTTAAATTGATTCAATGTTTACAGCCAGCCAATCTGTTTACCATAGCGTTACTGTTCATTTCTTGGTTGGCTGAAGTTTATCATCTAGTATTTCTGTAACAAGACGCTGTGGGATTTATTTTCTCTAAATTCTTACCCACCTTAAAATGGTCTTCTTTTTTTCTGTAACAACTTTATTGAGTTATAATTCACATACCATGCAACTTATCCATTTAGATTGTACAATTCAATGCTTTTTGGTATATCCACAGAGTTGTCAAACTATCAGCACAATTATAGAACGTTTTTATCGCTTCAAGAAAGAATCTGAGGTCGGGCGTGATGGCTTACGCCTGTAATCCCAGCACTCTGGGAGGCTGAGGCGGGCAGATCACGAGGTCAGGAGTTCGAGACCAGCCTGACCAACATGGTAAAACCCTATCTCTAGTAAAAATACAAAAATTAGTCAGGCATGGTGGCAGGCACCTGTAATCCCAGCTACTCAGGAGGCTGAGGCAGGAGAATTGCTTGAAACTGGAAGGCAGATGTTGCAGTGAGCTGAGATCACAGCATTGTACTCGAGCCTCGGTGAACGAGCAAAATTCCGTCTCAAAAAAAAAAATAAAACCAGAAAAGAAAAGAAAAGAACCCAGTATCCATTAGCAGTCACTCCTCATTTGCCCCAACCTTCACCTGCCTCCCGAATCTAGATAACAACTAATGTACTGTACTTTCTGTCTCTACAGATTTGCCTACTCTGGACATTTTACGTAAAAGGAATCATACAAGATGTGGTCTTTTGGGCTGACTTCTTTCACTTAGCACGTTTTCAAGTTTCACAAATGTGGTAGCATGTATCAGTACTTCATTTATTTTTATGTTAAATAATATTCCATTATATGAACACACTAGTTTGTTTATCCATAATGTGTGTAAACATTTGGGTTGTTTCTACTTTTTTTGGCTATAAGTAAGGCTGGTATAAACATTTGTGTACAAGTTTTTGTGTGGACATACATTTTCGTTTCTCCTGGATACACGCCTTGAAGTGGAATTTGCTGGGCCACCTAGCACTTCCGTGATTAACACTGTGAGTATCAACCAACCTGTTTTCCAGAGTGGCCGCACCAGTTTACATTCTTACCAGCAATGCCCAAGGTTCCAATCTCTCTCCATCCTTACCAACACTTATTATTATCTCTCTCTCTCTATTTCATTATAGGCATTCTAGCAGGTGTGAAATACAATTTCACTGTGGTTTTGATGCGCTTTTTCCTGGTGGCTGCTTTGTATATTTTCTTTGGAGAGCTGTCTTTCAATCTTTTGCCCGTTTTTAAATTAAGCCATGTTCATGCCATTACACTGCAGCCTAGGTGACAGAGCGAGACTCTACCTCAAAATAAATAAATAAATAAATAAATAAAATATACAAATAGCCAACAGAAAAATGAAAATTCACAAAGTGAGAGACAGGGTCTCAGTTTGTCACCCAGGCTGAAGTGCAGTGGTACAATCATAGTTCACTGCAGCCTCAACCTCCCCAGGCTTAGGTGATCCTCCCACCTCAGTCTCCTGAGTAGCTGGGACTACAGGTATGCACCACCATGCCTGGCCAGTTTTTTTTTTTTTTTTTTTTTTGTATTCTTTTGTAGAGACAGGAGCTTGCCATGCTGCCCATCTTGGCCTCCCAAAGTGCCGGGATTACAGGCATGAGCCGCTGCACCCAGCTGTTGTGTTTGCTGTTCTCAACTCTTTTCTTCATAGTAATTCCTGTGCTCTCAGACATGCTGATTCTTCTTTGTTCTTCCTTTAACACGGCTTATATTTTTCAGCAGCTTTATCTTTCTCTTCTTCTTCCTGCTTGTTCACTTCTTTCTTCCAGCTTACATTTCATCTCTGTTGTCTTGCCACATCTTCTCTGCATGCTGCTATTTCTGCTTGAGCTATGGTTTTATAAATGCCTCATTAAGCTTTTCTTTACTGAATGAAAGCCTGGTGACACTGGTCCTCTTGCCAAATACCCTATTTTTCTTCCATGCATTTCTCATTTGCCATTTCCCTCTGTCCCTTTCCTCCTGTTTTCTTTTATAGCTTCGATCTTGGTCTCTTTTATATTATGGTTTGTCTTTGACTGAAATGAGCTTTTTTTTTTTTTTTTTCTGAATACAATTTATGGAAGCATCCTCCTGTGGTGGGAAGGCCAGGGGCTGTGATTTAAGCCAGGAGTTATTCTCCCTGCTTAGGACTCCTGATGCCCACGTGAACAGACCTTGACTCCTCTGAGGCAGCGGGAGCCCTCTTGTTCCAGACCCTGTGCCTCACCCTGCCTCGGGGATGGACTTCTTCCTGTAATGGGGATGCATCTGTCACAGGGCTGTTCATTTTTAAGTGTTCTTAAGCATCCACAGAAAATGAGTCTAACAATATGACATCTGTGGCTGTCTCTGCAGCAAGTGTTGTTATAGGATGCTTTTATTCTTTCTCATTGGTTTGTTGGACTTTTTATATCTTCTTTTCTTTTGAGACACGGTCTCTGTCGCCCAGACTAGAGTGCAGTGGTGCGATCTTGGCTCACTACAACCTCCACCTCCCAGGTTCAAGTGATTCTCCTGCCTCAGCCTTTTGAGTAGCTGGAACTACAGGTGTGCGCCACCACACCTGGCTAATTTTTGTATTTTTAGTAGAGACAGGGTTTCACCATGATGGCCAGACTGGTCTCGAACTCCTAACCTCAAGTGATCTGCTCACCTCTGCCTCCCAAAATGCTGGGACTACAGGCGTGAGCCACTGCATCCAGCCTATATTTTCATTTTTAACAAAAATGTATATTCCTTCTATAATCATAAAATCAATACATTTTATTAAAAATGGAAGTTTGATCAGTACAAAACTAGAATGACTAATAATTGTTATTTGAGAGCACAACAGGGTGACTATAGTCAACAATAACTTAGTTTTACATTTTATTTTCATTAATTTATTTTTATTTTTATTAATTAATTCATTTGAACTTTTATTTGTAACTTCAGGGGTGCAAGTTCAGGTTTGTTACGTAGGTAAGCTTGTGTCATGGGGATCTGTTATACAGACCATTTCATCACCCAGGTATTAAGCCTACTACCCATTAGTTATTTCTCCTGATCCTCTTCCTCCTCCCACCTTCCACCCTCTGAAAAGCCCCAGGATGTGCAGTTTTCCCCTATGTGTCTGTGTGTTCTTATCATTTAGCTCCCCCTTATAAATGAGAAGATGCAGTATTTCGTTTTCTGATCCTGTATTAGTTCGCTGAGAATAATGGCCTCCAGCTCCACCCATGCCCCTACAAAGCACATGAGCTTGTTCTTTTTTATGGCTCCATAGTATTCCATGACATGTATGTGCCACATTTTTTTATCCAGTCTATCATCGATTGACATTTATGTTGATTCCATGTCTTTGCTATTGTGAATGGTGCTGCAATGAACATATGCATACATGTGCCTCCATAATAGAACGATTTCTATTCCTTTGGGTATATACCCAGTAATAGGATTGTTGGGTTAAATGGTATTTCTGTCTTTAGGTCTTTGAGGAATTGCCACACTGTCTTCCACAATGGCTTAACTAATTTACAGTCCCTCAATTTTACATTTTAAAACAACTTAAAGAGGGTAACTGGATTGTTTGTAACTCAAAGGATGAATGCTTGAGGGATGAACAGTCTGTTCTCCATGATGTGCTTATCTCACATCGCATGCTTGTCTCAGAACATCTCACCTACCCCATAAATACATACAACTACCATGTACTCACAAAATTTAAAAATAACATAAACGTAAGTAAAACTGGCCGGGCACGGTGGCTCACACCTGTAATCTCAGCACTTTGGGAGGCTGAGGTGGGCAGATCACCTGAGGTTGGGAGATTAAGACCAGCCTGGCCAACATGGAGAAACCCCGTCTCTACTAAAAATACAAAATTAGCTGGGAGAGGTGGTGCATGCCTGTCATCCCAGCTACTCAGGAGGCTGAGACAGGAGAATCGCTTGAACCCGGGAGGGGGAGGTTATGGTGAGCCAAGATCGTCCCATTGCACTCCAGCCTGGGCAACAAGAGCGAAACTCCGGCTCAAAAAATAAATACATACATAAATAAAGCTGATGATCCTCCCATGCTCCCTCAAAAAGTGGAAGTTTGCACAGCTGCAGTGGAATGAAGGACAGACTTGTGTGGGTGGAGAAGTCGGATCTACAAGCCCGTACCTCTGAAGCACCCAGCACTCATAGACAACGATGGGAAAACTGGCAACATAGAGCTCAGATCTAGCAATACAAGAGGAGCCGCCGCAGTTAAATCACTGGACTAAGGAAAAACAAAAAGAAATCCCGATGTGATGCTGGACAGGGAAAACCTTACGCGTCCAGATTATATCACAGTAACGATAATTCCCATGTGAGAGGAAGCTGGAGCTCTGAGAGGTTTGGTTAATTTCCTCAAGACTCTCTCTCCATTGTAAAGACGCCAATTAAATCCTGCTTTTCTAATTCCACGTCCCCAGGACTTTCTACTCCTCCTTGCCCACTTATTAGCTCTCCAGCTGGGGTGACTCAGTATACGGTGATGCTATTAACCAAGAGAGGGAAGACGGAGGAGGGAGAGATAATGAGCTCTGTTTTGGTCAGGATGAGTTACTGTGAATGTCAGACTGGCAGCTCTGCTGCTGGAATAACACGAAGGGAGAGGCATCATTTTATGTGAAAGCCCACTGTTTCTGTCACCTCATTCCTGTCAGTCAAACCAGGAAAGAAAATCATGTTTCTAGAACCCTGCTGGTGTCTGTCTTCCTCCCAGGATGAAACCACCTAGTGAGGATGACATTGGCAGCGAGGCTCTGACAGCACCTTCTCTGAGTCTTCCAAGAGCCAAATAGCATCAGGATCATTTCTTGGCATCCAACTTGCTCCCAGCTCTTGGTCGGGGGCATTCCTGGCACCCTCGGGGATGGAGGTGGAGTGGGAGAGCAATGACAGCCTTATTGAATTATCCCCAAACCTTAGAGATTCACCTTCCCTGTTGTGGCCCTAAGCAGCTAGCCTTATGGGAATTTTACCACGGCTGAGTTTTTTCCTTAAGATTGACAAACACAGCATCTGGAATGATTCTCTGTTTTTGCACACAGTTCGTTTTGCCAAGACTGATTATGAAGGTTCCAGAACAAACACCACAACAAAAATATATCTAGCCAAACTAATGCAACCTGTGTGTAATACACTTTTTGCAAAAGAGTCAGTTGTTGAACTTCAAGCCTATTTTTTAGGCACTTCTATATGGAAAATAGTAGTGTACTATTTGTATTTCCAGTTGAGATCATATTATATGCCCGTGACCTATATATTTTTACTTTTGTATCAGATGTGGATTTAAACTCAGACTCTGCTACTTTTCAGTTCTGTTCCCTTGGGAAAGTAAGTTAGTTTCTAACCTTAATTGCCTCATGTACAAAATCGTTATAACAATGTCAATTTCATCATACTCTTGTGAGGACCCTATTAAATGAAATAATACATAGAAAACATTAGCACAAATCTTGGAGCATCACAAGTGCAAAATAAATAGCAGCTATTATCAATATTCTTTTGCAAAAGACAGTATTGACACAATTTTCCACAACTGTGTACATACAATGCTCTTTCATGAAGACTGCCTTGTACACAATTCCAGTGTGGTTTTAGCATTTAAGAATGAATGGGGCTGCCATGACGCATTTAAAGGTCTTTCTTCTTAGGTCTTCCTCTACAAGACTGCACATAAATCTCTACTCCAGCATTTATGCAAGTAGAGTCTGTTATCAACATACAATAATAGGCGGGTGGATCACCTGAGGTCAGGAGTTTGAGACCAGCCTGCCCAACATGGCAAAACCCCGTCTCTACTAAAAATACAAAAAATTAGCTGGGTGTGGTGGCCGGCGCCTGTAATCCCAGCTACTTGGGAGGCTGAGGCAGAAGAATCACTTGAACGTGGAAGGTGGAGGTTGCAGTGAGCCGAGATCATGGCACTGCACTCCAGCCTGGGCGACAAGAGTCAAACTCCATCTCAAAAACAAACAAACAAAAAACCATACAATAGCAATGTCTAGGAAGTAGGAATCAACTCTAGATAGTAAAAAAAAAAAAAGAGAGAGCAGAGACCACTTTTTGTCTTATATCCCGATGTGTCCCAAACATCTGGTACGTAGCAGGATCTTAAAGATTGAAAAACAAATCACCTTCTATAAGCCAAACACCATGCAGGAGGCTTTGCCACTCTGCTTCTGTAGAGGAGTCAGAGATCCCCTCCAACACGCCTTTATCTCTTAGGGGTTGGGCTTTATAGATGGATCTAGAAACCAAACTGACACCAGGCAGATGAGCAAGAGAAAAGTACACACATTTTCTTGGTTTCACGTGTACATGGGGATCTTCTCAAGAGAGTGAAACCCAAAGAAGTGGTGAAAACAAGATGCTTTTGCACTTTTTAGACAAAGAATGATAAAATTGGGAAGAAAAGGCAGGAAAAAGAAAATCTAGCTGTGGGCAGTACATTTTCTAGGTGAGTTACTAGGAAATGTACAGGGGAGTGAAAAAGAGGTTGAAGATAAGGATACATCATTTTTTTTGAGACTGAATCTTGCTCTGTCGCCGAGGCTGGAGTGCAATGGTGCGACCTTCGCTCACTGCAACCTCTGCCTCCCAGGTTCAAGCGATTCTCATGCCTCAGCCTCCTGAGTAGCTGGGACTACAGGCGCGCGCCTCCATGCCCAGCTAACTTTTTGGGTATTTTTAGTAGAGATGGGGGCAACATGGGTTACATAATTAAGTATGTTTATTCAGGTGCTTTGCAGGCTTCCATTCCAAGTCTGTGGTGACAAGGCTATTTTCTCACCCTGGTATGAGAAATCTTTCACGCTTGCTACATGCAGGAAGAGACAGGTTAGCAAGCTCTTTCTGAAACTACAATTTTTCCAATGTTAACAACTTGAAATAATCAAGATCCCAATCTGGTATATTTTGAGACGGGACGTCCTTCATTCCTTCATGCCCTTTAATTTTCCTCTATCTCCTTGAAAACGGACTGATCCTTGTATCAGTCAGGACAGGCTAACCTGTGCTATGGTAACAAATATCCCTCCAATCTCAGCAACTTAGAACATCAACAGATTCTTACTCACACCACAATTGTAATTGTTGATCAGCTGATAGCTTAGTGCCCAGATTTTCTGACTCCAAGACACAGGAAATGGAGTAGCCACTCTTGCTAGTCTCAGGGATGCCGAGAGAGAGAGAGAGAGAGAGAGAGAACAGGTGGATCACAAGCTGTCTCTCAGCTCACAGCCAGAAGTGACCCAGTTCTGTTGTGCCTCCATTTTATTGGCCAAGCGTGTCATCTGACCATGCCTAATATCAAAGAGGATGAGATAGGAGGAGTGCCACTCTACTAAGTTTCTGGAAGAAAAAAAGAATTTCTGTGAAGAGTCCTTGTTTCCTTACAAGGGAAACTGAGGCTCTTGGTGAAGTCACTCAGCCAAGTGTTCAGGAATTGAATATTGATCTGTCTGACTCCAAGGCACCTGCGCACTATTTGTCTTTTTGGTCAGCTTCTTTCTCATGCCTTCATGGTGGCCCAATAAGGCTGCTCTTTGTAGGAGATCTGCTTTTTCCTAGATTTGAATAGTCCGAGTAAACAAAACCAGGTTGCCATTTCCTATAAATATCAAACACCAGGAATTGTCTCCTAGGCAAGAGGGCTCTCTCCAGAACCACGGGAATCACTAGTTGGCAAGGCCCCAGGTGACACCAAGAAGCTGGACTTTGTCACTCTGATGTGGCCCAGATTTCCAAGCTGTTGAGATCCAAGTGCCAAACGATCTCTGGATTTGTTGCGGAGACGCTATCCTTGTAATCCTGGGAGAGAGAGGAAGGGAGCTTGCCAGAGATAAACATGCTCACACAAGGCCAAGGTACCCCTGAAAGAAAGTTTAAAGGGATAGCGGTGACAGAACAGTTTTCACGTGACCACGAGACGACATAATTCAATCCCAAGCCTCCATTTCCAAAACGGCTGGCTGGCTCAGCTTTCTGCCCTGCAAAACCAGCATGCAAGTGTTGTTACTGCGGTTCCAATTTCAGCAAACTCTTAGAATATTTCTCCTTATGTGAATGTAATGGAGGAGGAAAAAGCGTATACCTTCTTTTCTTTCTAAAACAACCACTTAGTAAGTCATTACTCATCAGCGGACCTTTGGAAATAGCACGGTGATTTGAAGTCAACTCTTTTTTCATTTTTTCAGTCACTCTTCTTCACTTACAGGGTGAGAGTCTCAGCTGCATTTTTTAAATAGACTCTGGAAACTCACAGTTCACAGGCCACGAATCGTTGGCTTCCGCATCCTCAGCCGCGGAAACCTTATCCAAACCACTTACAAGAATCTCGGCATCGGTTGATGTTTTTAGCCTTTTACCTTGCCCAGCCATCTCTTATGTATTAAAAGAGTATCAGACGATCACAGGTCACACAGAAGCACATAGGAAAGGTAGAAAAGAAAAGTAAACCTTTGCAAGATTTAGTTTAGTGGCTCTCAACCAGGGATGTGAATCAGCTTATTTGCATAGCTTTTTATAATCTCTATCTGCCCAGGACTCATCCCAAATCACTGAATCTGAATGTCGGGTATAGGCCTACATGCATATAATTTCTGCTGCAGCCTGTACCACTGAAGCGGCATTGTTTGCCTGAGATACAACCTGAGGTTTGCTGACTTATGCCAAGGAAATCGAGAATGCAGACACAAAAAGAGTGAGATTAAGAGCGGAGGTTTAATAGGTGAGAGAAAGAGAAAAGGTCTCTCTCCTGTAGAGATAGGGGCTCCTGAGTGGGTCTTCCAGTTCCATGGTGAAATGCATGGGTTTTTATAGTCTAGCTTGAAGAGGTGCTGTCTGATTTACACAGGGCCCAAAAGATTGGTTGGACGAGTTGTGCCATTTACTTAGTGCAAGAAGAAGTTGGCCATCCCAACCTCATCTTTCATTATGCAGATGGGTTCTCTACCCGGCCGGCACCATGGGGGCCCGGTAGCCTTTTCTGATTGGCACACCTGCCAACATTTCACACATGCCAGCTTCCCCTTGCTTATCTACGTCTGCAGCTTGATGTTACGGGCTGCTCTTTTGTTAGAAATGATTTGTGGTGAAACTCCATCTCTAATAAAAACACACAAAACAAATGAGCTGGGCGTGGTGGCGGGCACCTGTAATCCCAGCCACTCGGCAGGCTGAGGCGGGGGCATCTTGAGCAGCTGTGGGTCACCTTCAGTCCTTTTCAATCAGACTGCCCCGAAGGTCAAAGCGATTCCAGCAAAAAGAGGCTGGAGAACAACAGTTGCATGACCAAAGTTGAAGAAATGCTTGTAAGTCATGACCTACTAGATGCCTAGACCCAACGTAGCCTTTTCCTGTTGGGACATCCTCTGGCGTTCACTCATGCAAACTTTTGTCTTGCTTTTCTATGTCTGCAGCTTGACTTCACAGGCTGATGTTTGTTAGCAAAGAAATAATTTGGGGGCTGCTTTTTTTTGTTAAAAGAAAAACCGTACTGAGGGCTCTCTTCCCCTCACTATCTGCCTATTTCTTTTTAGCTCCTGTGTCACAATCAAACCACCGTCAACAGCCACCTTTCTCAGGAGACACTAGGAAGACACAGAAATCAAACTGGTTGAAGGTAATGTTTAGACAGAGCTTCACTCTGGGCAACTGAACGCAGAAAACTCTAACTGTGGCTACCTTTCATCACTGGAAGATTTATTACATTCTTTAAGTTTGCCTGGGAAAGCAGGTTGAAAATACATGAACATCATTAAATCTTGTGGAGTGGAAAACTTTCCTAAAGAGTCTCTGCTAAACAAAGGAGAATTTAAATGTTCTTATTTGGGGGTTTTGGTTTTCTTTAGAAGGGGTCCTCATCTACCCCTCCCCCAGAGCTACCCTACAAACTGGTGTCAACCTATAGTCTTGTTAGCAGAAAGGGGCCCTAGTCCAGAAACCAAGAGGGGGTTCTTGGATCTCAGGCAAGAAAGAATTTGAGGAAAGTTCATAGAGTAAAGTGAAAGCAAGTTTATTAAGAAAGTAAAGGAATAGGCAAGGCACGGTGGCTCACACCTGTCATCCCACCACTTTGGGAGGCCGAGGCAGGTGGATCACCTGAGGTCAGAAGATAGAGACCATCGTGGCTAACACAGTGAAACCCCGTCTCTACTAAAAATACAAACAATTAGCTGGGTGTGGTGGTACGTGCCTGTAGTCCCAACTACTTGGGAGGCTGAAGCAGGAGAATCCCTTGAACCCAGGAGGCGGAGGTTGCAGTGAGCCGAGATCACACCACTGCACTCCAGCCTGGCGCCTGGCAATGGAGCAAGACTCTGTCTCGAAAAAATAAAACAAAATAAAACAAAGAGATGGTATTTTGCTCTTTGCTGTGCAGGCTGGAGTGCAGTGGCATGATCTTGGCTCACTGAAACCTCTGCCTCCTGGGTTCAAGCAAGTCTCCTGTCTCAGCCTACCAAGTAGCTGGGCTTACAGACACCCGCCACCATGCCTGGCTAATTTTTGTATCTTTAGTAGAGACAGGTTTCACCATGTTGGCCAGGCTGGCCTCGAACTCCTGACCTCAGATGATGTGCCCCCCCCGTACACTTCCCAAGGAAGCTTCTACTTTATCACTGAAGGCATGTGTTTCAAGGTGCACCAGCTGTGTTCTGGGCAACTCTTTGCCTTCTTTTATAAAGTGTCATTGAGAAGTTGAGAGGATGCTGAGATAGCAATCTGAAAACTTGGTTCAAATTTTTTTTTTTTTTTGAGACAGAGTTTCGCTCTTGTTACCCAGGCCGGAGTGCAATGGTGCGATCTCAGCTTACCACAACCTCCGCCTCCCAGGTTCAAGCAATTCTGCCTCAGCCTCTGGAGTAGCTGGGACTACAGGCGCGCACCACCATGCCCAGCTAATTTTTGTATTTTTAGTAGAGACGGGGTTTCACCATGTTGACCAGGATGGTCCTGATCTCTTGACCTCGTAATCCACCTGCCTCGGCCTCCCAAAGTGCTGGGATTATAGGCATGAGCCACCGCACCCGGCCAACTTGGTTCAAATTTTGACCCTCTTGCTAGCTCTGTGACCTGGATATATCACCTAAGGCTGCCAGGTCTCTGCACGGTCAACTCTAAAACCATGAAGGGTTGTTCTGAGGATTCAATAAAACCATGTACACTTCTCCCTTGATATACATTGGGGATTGGTTTCAGGACCCCTGTCTTCCACCTTCCAGTCCCCACCCACCTCAGATACCAAAATCCAAGAATGCTCAAGTCCCTTATGCTACAGAATGATGCAGTAGTTGCAGATAACCGATGTACATCCTCCCGTATACTTTCAGCGATCTCTAGATTGCTTCTAATATCTCATACAGTATAAATTCTATGTAAATGGTTGTTATACTGTATAGGTTTTTTAATTTGTATTTTTTATTGTCTTTTAATTTTGTTTGTTTGTTTGTTTGTTTTGATAGAGACTGCGTCTCTCTCTCTCTGTCGCCCAGGCTGGAGTGCAGTGGCACCATCACAGCTCACTGCAGCCTCAAACTCCTGGGCTCAAATGATCATTCCCACCTCAGCCTCCTGGGTCGCTGAGATCACGAGCATAAGCCTCCCACATATTGTTGATTCTTGGTTGGTTGGTTGAATTCACGGATGTAGAACCCACAAATACAAAGAGCCGATTGTATATAAAAATCTTCTGCACAATGCTTGACACATAGCCAGTCCTTAATAAATTATAGTTGAGTTATGAGTCTATTTTGGTAATAAAACAATGAAACTGGGAGTTCACTACTAATATGCTGGCTCCTAAAGTCAATACATAATAATAATTATTATTATTTTGAAACAGAGTCTTGCTCTGTTGCCCAGGGTGGAGGGCAGTGGTACAATCTTGGTTCAATGCAACCTTTGCCTCCCGCGTACAAGTGATTCTCATGCCTCAGTCTCTTGCTCCATAAATAATTCTTGAATAAGACTAAATCAATAGCTGCAAGTTGATGGACAATAAATGCCCAGCTTACTTGAAGTCCAAGTAGGGTTGAGTGCAGTTGCAAGGGGAAAACTTTAATATTCAGCTCATTCCAGAACATGATGTGTTTCTTTCTTTCCTTTTTTTTGAGATGGAGTCTTGCTCTGTCACCCAGGCTGGAGCACAGTGGCACGGTCTCAGCTCACTGCAAGATCCGCCTCCTGGGTTTAAATGATTCTCCTGCCTCTGCCTCCCGAGTAGCTGGGATTACAGGTGCACACCAAGACACCCAGCTAATTTTTGTATTTTTGTAGAGTCGGGGTTTCACCATGTTGGCCAGGCTGGTCTTGAACTCCCGACCTCAAGTGATCCACCCACCTCGGATTCCCAGGTGTTGGGATTACAGGTGTGAGCCACCGTGCCCAGCCAGATTCTGTGTTAGGGGTTTCACATGTGTTATCTCGTTGGATCCTCAAACCAGGAATTAGCAAACGCTTTCTATAAAGGGGCTGATAGTGACTATTTGAGGCTTTGCAGGTCATCTGGTCCCTGTTGTAGCTACTCAGCTCTGCCACTGAAGTATAAAAACAGCCATAGACAACATGTAACTGAATGAGGTTGGCTGTGTTCCCATACAACTCTACGTAGAAAAACAGGCTGCTGGGCCGAGCTTGCAACACAGGTTGCAGTTGGCTGACCCCTGCTCCCATGGAAGTAAGCTGGTTGTTAATACCCATTTCACAGATGAGTAAATGAAGCATAGAGCAGAGATTAAGCAACTTCACAAAGACTGGGCAGGTTGTCAGTGGAAACCCAGGGTCTGTCCGATACCAGGCTTTATGTAAACACTATGTCCTAGCGGGTGCAAGCAGGGAAGAGAGGAGCCTTAGGAAACAGAGAGATGGAGGACCGGGACTTTCTCCAGCAGCCTGCCTCTTCTTCATGACCACAAGCTTCCCGCTGACTTCTGCACCAGCAACTCGCCTTTCCGCCTCTTCTGCTCTGATGTGATTGTGAGGCAGGCAAGTGGACTGCTGCTCTCTATTCTGTATGAGAACCCAACTTCCAGGAGGTCTCTCAATCATGACAACGGCTGTTTCTTACTTTTCCAGGAATGGAAAGAACATTTTTTGGTACATGTATTAATGACATTTACTGATTTAATAATTACATTTTTGAGTGTGTGTCTCTCCAGCATGTGTGTATATGCCAGACTAATATATATCATATATATAGTATCTTATATTTTATATAAAATAATATAATCATTACTATATATTATATAAAATACAATCATTTATTATATTATATAAAACAATATGATTGTTATATATTATATATTATATACAATATAATTATAATTATATACAATATAATTATATATTACTATAAACTATTTTATCTATTTTTATAATATATCATAAAGTCAATAAATGATTCTTTTTTTGAGACAGAGTCTTGCTGTACATACGAGACTGTATATACAGCTGTATATACAAGACAGAGTCTGGTATGTATGATACATATTATCTTATCTATTTTAGTAATATAATGTATAGCGCACTAAGTACTGGAAATACACCATGAAACAGTAGAAATGGCAGCTCCCGGCATTAGCCTTGTTGAAATGATCATCTTCGCCTGTGTGGGATCGATGAAATTCTTACCTAGGTCTATACAGTTGATCTGGTTCCTGTTTGAATTATCCTATGGACTCTTGCTACCTGAGATAAATATTATTAACTTCACGGTAAGGGTGGAAAGGCTCAGGCTGAGAGCTACACAGAGTTGCAGAGGGTCACACAGTGACAACATCAGTGCTTACGCTGAGTCTTCATCTGGGGACCTCTGTCTCCTGCCCCCACAGCCTTTCCTACCATGCCTTGCTGCTCTGCTATTCCACAGCCATGCCCTGGGCCATTCTCCCTCTCCACCTCCAGCTGGCAGCATCTTTGTCTGAACTTTATTTAACCTGGCTCCTTTCCAGGCCCTCTGGCAGCTGTCCCAGTTCCCGTTTGCTATCTGCCTGGCATCTCCCAGGTTCATTTCTTAAGCTCTTATCCTTCTTTGACAGCCAAATGCCCTCTATTTTATTTTCCCCCTTGGGCACACTCATAGGATGGAGAAAAGCCGAGAGATTGTTCACTTTCTTAACAGGAGCTGCTTTCAATTCAGCCACAGCTGCTATACCTTTCAGAAGTGAGATGGATCCCAAGACAGATGGCTCAGTAGTGACTATTTTAAGCCCTAGAGTCACAAGAACAGATCCAAAATAACTCAGTCCAGCAGGGGTCAAATGCAGAGCAGAGCTTGCTGGCTTTAAAGAAAGCATGACCCTAGATCTTTGGAGTCGCTGAGTTAAGTCAGCACTGGTGTTTTCTAGTCAGTAAGATTATTTTCAGCACAGTTTTCTGTGCTGATGTTTCAGGAGAGACTCGGCCCCATGTTCTCAAAACATCCTCCTCTGATACTTCAAAGCTCTTATCTGAATATTTGTTGCTGCTATCAAGATGTGTACCAGGGAACACTCTGTTGAGCCTTACGCATCAATCACCAAATTGCAACACTAATGCCATGTAAGAAAATACCTCATAATTCAGTGACTTTCAGCATTAATCACTTACTCTTTTTCACATGCTTGGACTTGGCCTGGGGTCAGCTGATCTGCACTCAGCCTGGCTGATCTTGGCTCCAAGTTGTAGATTTGCTTCTGTTGCCTTACTTAGCTGTCATCCTCCTCGGATCACCGGCAAGCTATTCCGAGCGTGTTCTCGTGGCCCTGGTGGAAACGTAAGAGACAAAGTTTAACGACACATGCACGTTTCAGGCTCTTGTCTGCCTATGTCTGTGAATAGCATTGGCCAAAGCGATTCACACGGCCGAGCCCTCTATCAAGGGGGCAGGAAAGATACTCTGTCCAAAGTGGAGGACGGAAGAACTGCAAAATTACATGCCAAAGGTTGTGGCTAGGGGGGGAGTGAATCATGAGGAACAGCAACACCATTTATCATGCGTGGGCTGCAGAGCATCTGGAGAAGAAGGATATCTGGAGGGCAACAGAGAAATCAAGTGATTCTTTTCCTTTCTAGCAGCTGTGGCTACTCATGACCCTTTCCTCTCCAGGGAGGAGTGAAGGCCACAGAAGATGGTTTGACATCTCCCTTTGGAATGACCTTAAACTATCTCTGCATTCTTTTGTAAAGACCGCTTTCTTGTCGTCTGTCCACTGAGTGAGCTGCCCATTGCTGTGGAATTCTTCAAACTGACTCCTCAGAGGTATTTAAGAGATTTCAGGGCTGGGCATGGTGGCTCACACCTGTAATCCCAGCGCTCCGGGAGGCCGAGGCAGGTGGATCACGAGGTTTGGAGATCAAGACCATCCTGGCCAACGTGGTGAAACCCTGTCTCTAATGAAAATACAAAAATTAGCCTGGTGTGGTGGCGAGGCTAATTTTTGTATTTTAAACTCTAAGATAAGAGAGTTTAACATACTGACATACTGATTCTTTGAAGAGAAACTTGGGGTTCACTATATCTGACACCGCCTTGTTTTAGACACCATCACCATGTGTCTGAGGGTTGTCACTAGGGATAGGAGAAGCCCAACCTACCTGTAGGGATTTTTACATATAAGGACCAAGTAACAGTAGACTATATAATTGACAGAATCCCACCGAGCTCTCCATCCCACATGCCTCCAGGTAGCTTACTGAGGTTTGGTGATAGGAGCACCCTCCCCCAGGATCATGGGGCAACATCCAGCACCTTCTGTCTCCCATCACTGTATCCCTTTTGGCCTCCTTAATGTGTTTATGAAATTTATCACCGTATGACATTATTTATTTAATCTGTATATTTCTTTATTGCCTGACTCTTCCACTACTTCTTTTGGGCAAGATCTCCACCTCATTTAGGGCTATATGCACAGGGTATTTATCAAAAAGGGATGTAACAGATATTTGTTCAATGAATATGTGAATCAATATGCAGACCTGTTACACTGTGTAGTGCTAGATAGGTGTTCAATATCTATTCATTTCCTCCCTCCCTGCCTCCCTTCCTTCCTCCACATACAGATTAATATCCCTGCCTAAAACCCTCCTTCATTTTGCATGATTCTGTAACACATTTTCCAATGTTCCAACTTCCCTTTAGTTGTATTAACATTTGGAGCCAATGGTGATCTCAGAGGGGAAAAGCAGTGAGTCTTGGCTCAGGTAGACCCGTGAATTTTGAAATTCAGATGTCAGAGGGCAGTTTACAAGCATTGGTGTAACAGGATCCCCTCAGCGTCTAAGAATAGCCTCTCCAGTTTGTCCTGGAAGAAAGGAATGTAATGACTGTCTATTGCATGAGCTGGTACCTGGCTGCTGTGATAGAAAAGATACCCTTCCTGTTTTTTTTTTTCAAGACAGGGTCTCACTCTGTTGTCCAGGCCAGAGTGCAGTGGCATGATCATAGCTTACTGCAGCCTCCACCTCCTAAGTTTAAGTGATCCTCCTGCCTTAGCCTCCTGAATAACACGGACCATAGGCATACACCACCATACCCAGCAAGTTTTTAAAATTTTTTGTAGAGATGAGGTCTCATCATATTGTCCAGGCTGGTATACCTTTCTTTTTTTTTTTTAACCAAAAGAATAGAGAAGTTTTTAGGATTTGTTTGTCTTTTCTCAATTTGGGATAACCTTAAGTTCACGGATTCCACTGGAAGAGGGAATAGTCACTAGATATTTACAAATTATCTCACTCTTCATTCACAGGAAGATATTGGAAATGGATGAAAGAGGACATCATCTGGGAATGAAACATTTTACATACTGGTATAAACTTAACTGACCAGCTGTGGTAAACAGAGTAATGGTTCCCCAATTATATGTCCACACCCTAGACCTCAGAACCAGTGAATGGATGGCATGGCCAAAAGGGAATTAAGGCTTCTAATCCAATGACCTTGAGATAAGGAGGTCCTATGAGATTATCTGGATGGACTCATCTGTTAAAAAGATAAGAGTTTTCTTCTATTTTTTTTTCCCCCATGGAGCAGAGGGAGGCAGAAGAATCAGTGTCAGAATGATGCTATATGAGATAGATTGGGCAAGCCATTGCTGGCTTCGAAGATGGAAGGGAGTGAAGAACGTAGAAACATTTTACACTAAAATATATCTCTCTGACATATTTGGAAACGGCTGCCTCAGGACTAGCAGACTGAGATGGAGAAAATTTGCATCAGTGGAAAATCTCTGTAACTGCAGTCATGCCTCCCCTTTCCATGCCTTTCCTGGATCTAGGAGAAATTGAGAATACGACACCTTTAAAAGTCTAAAAATGACACAGGCACCTGTATGTTCATTGCAGCACTATTCACAATAGCAAAGACACAGAATAAACCTAGATATCTATCAGTGGTGGGTTAGATTTTTTAAAATGTGGTACATATACACCTGGAATACTATGCAGGTATAAAAAGAATGAAATGATGTCCTTTGCAGCAATGCAGATGCAGCTGGAGGCCATTATCTTAAGGAAATTAACTTAAAAACAGAAAACCAAATACTGCAAGTTCTCACTTCTAAATGGAAGGTAAGCATTGGGTACACGCAGACATAAAGACGGGAATGATAGACACTGGGAAATACAAGAAGGGAGAGGAAGGGAGGGGGGTAAAGGTTTAAAAAGTACCTGCTGGGGCCAGGCACAGTGGCTCATACCTGTAAACCCAGCGCTTTGGGAGGCCAAAGCGGGCAGATCACTTGAGATCAGGAGTTGAAGACCAGCCTGGCCAATATGGCAACACCCCATCTCTACTAGTAATACAAAAATCAGCCGCGTGTGGTGGTGTGCACCTGTAATCTCACCTACTCAAGAGGCTCAGGCACGAGAATCGCTTGAACCCAGGAGGCGGAGGTTACAGCGAGCTGAGATTGTGCACTACATTCCAGCCTGGGCAACAGAGTGAAAATGTGTCTCAAAAATGAAATAAAACAAATAAATAAACAAAAAGTACTTATTGGGTGCTGCACTCGCTACCTGGGTGATGGGTTTCATTGTACCCCAAACCTCAGTATCATGCACTATACCCTTGTAACAAATCTGCACATATACCACTGAATCTAAAATAAAAGGGGGAAAAATCTGAAAAGAAACCTTGGCCACCTCTTCTCTCTGAGGGAGACTTCATCTTTATGACAAGATCACTTTTGCTACCCAGGTCTCTTCCTCTCTCTCTCTCATAACCTTTCTTGCCACTAAACCCGATTTAGTGACATAACCTGCTTTTGGCTTTGCTGAGTCTGCATTCTTTCTCAGTATGGAATATAAGCTTCTGTTTCTTACTGTTGGGTTGGGTCTTCATTCTGAAGGCTCCTGGGTATACACGTTGAATAAACTTGTATGCCTTTCTTTAATTAACCAACCTGTTTCATGCCAGTGAAATTTCAGCAAATGTTTAGGGGAACAAGAGCCTGTGGCCCCCATGGGGACCATCAATCAAGGAATATGGAGACCTCCAGAAATTGCAAAAGCCGAAAAATGTACTTTCCGTGAGAACCCTCAGAAATGAACAACCCCTGCTGACACCTTGGTGTTAGTGTATTTTGGACTTTCGAACTCCAGAACTGTAAGATAATTCTGCATTGCTTTAAGCCATTAAGATTTTCTTATGGCTTTAATTTGTTACAGCAGCAACGGAAAATGAATACACCGATGTACCAGTCAGGATTATTCTTTTAAAAAATCTTTAAAACCGGCCAGGCGCGGTAGCTGTAATTTTTTTTAAATTTAATTACGCCTGTGATCCCAGCACTTTGGGAGGCTGAGGCGGGCGGATCACGAGGTCAAGAGATCGAGACCATCCTGGCAAACATGGTGAAACCCCGTCTCTACTAAAAATACAAAAAATAGCTGGGCATGGTGGCACGTGCCTGTGGTCCCAGCTACTCGGGAGGCTGAGGCGGAAGCATTGCTTGAACCCAGGAGGCGGAGGCTGCAGTGAGCCGAGATTGCGCCACTGCACTCTAGCCTGGCAACAGAGCAAGACTCTGTCTCAAAAAAAAAAAAAAAAAAAAAAAAAAAAAATCTGTAAAACCAAGGGACTTGAGCTGGATAGATCCAATGATTGTTTCAGTTCTAATTTCTTGTCTTTAGAAAAATCTTCAGTTTTCTAAACTCTCAAGAAAGCAAATGGGGTAATGATAGGATGATGGAGTCGAGCTGACCTTGGATGACCTGGGGACCCTCAGCTCTCTCTGAGCCTGCTTACTCACTGGGGGGTCATCCATCCTCTTCCTACAAAGCTGCAGTGAGCAATGATGAGTCAGTCTGGTTCAATATTCGATGTGTCTTCTTCCATCTTTCTTTCTGTCTTCCTTTCTTTAATGAACATAGGGGAAGGCTGGCAGCAGGGAAAGTATGGAATATAGAAAGTAGTGAAGAGACCAGCCTAACACTATCTAAAGCAACAATGCTGGGTGTGTGTGTGGGTTTTGTTTGCTTACTGCTGTGTCTTAGTCAAGTAAAGGAAAATAAAAATCTCAGGGTCCCCCAAACTACTTCTGCAAAAGTGAAAGTCATTGCAACATCCTCTTCCAAACGAATAGCTTTCACTAACATTATGCATCTGCAAGGTCGCCGGTGGAGAGGTGAAAGACCTCAGGCATCTGGGAAGGACAGCCTCCATATCATTCATAAGCAAATTCTTTGCTGGCCTCCCTAAATAAGGACATGCCAATTGTAACTTTAGATCTGCAACCTAAGTCTAGCTCCTAAAACTCCACACTGATAATGTTGATTACACACTTATCTTCCCAGGTCCAGAACAAAGGCAAGACTCCTTCTTCCGTCTACCCAGAGAGATTTGCACAACTGACTCTTCTCTTATTCCCCTTTTTCTCTCCAGACATTCACATTATCTCATGTAAAATGTAGATTTACTAGAAACTAACTGAATTCTCTCGGGAATGTAGCTATTTGCTGCCTGCCTGCCCCTCTTCCATTTCCCCTCTTTAAGGAAATCTATAGATACTAACCTCCTGTCTGGGTGCAGTGGTGTACTTTTCGGAGGCTGAGGCAGGAGGATCACTTGAGGTCAGGAGTTCCAGACCAGCCTGGCCAACATGGTGAAACCCCGTCTCTACTAAAAATATAAAAATTAGCTGGGCATGGTGGCAGGTACCTGTAATCGCAGCTATTCGGGAGGCTGACATGAGAATCACTTGAACCTGGGAGGTGGAGGCTGCAGTCAGCTGAGATGGCGCCACTGCACTCTAGCCTGGGCAATAGAATGAGACTGTCTTGGGGAAAAAAAAAATGCTAACCTCCCTATCAAAAACCTTTTCTAAAAAATAGCCACAAATGTATCTGTGGCTCATGTTTTTCCTGGACGTGCCCTGAAGTGGCTTGACAAACCTTGATGATCAAGGCCAGGCACAGTGGCTCACGCCTGCAATCCCAGTACTTTGGGAAGAGTAGGCAGACAGATCACTTGATGTTAGGAGTTTGAGACCAGCCTGGCCAACATGGTGAAACCCTGTCTCTACTAAAAATACAAAAATTAGCCAGGTGTGGTGGCACACGCCTGTAGTCCCAGTTACTCAGGAGGCTAAGGCATGAGAATCACTTGAACCCAGGAGGAGGAGGTTGCAGTAAGCTGAGATCAGACCACTGCACTCCAGCCTGGGCAACAGAGCGAGACTCTGTCTTTAAAAAAAAAAAAAAAAAAAGAGGCTGGGCGCAGTGGCTCATGCCTGTAATCCCAGCACTTTGGGAGGCTGAGGCAGGCAGATCACAAGGTCAAGAGATTGAGACCATCCTGGCCAACATGGTGAAACCCTGTCTCTACTAAAAACACAAAAAATAGCCAGGCATGGTGGCACGTGCCTGTGGTCCCAGGAGGCTGAGGCGGAAGAATCACTTGAACCCAGGAGGCGGAGGTTACAGTTAGCCGAGACTGGGCCACTGCACTCCAACCTGGCAACAGAGCAAGACTCCGTCTCAAAAAAAAAAAAAAAAAAAAAAAAAGAAAGGAGACTTATGCCTCACTCACTCATTTTGGTTGTCAGTCATATCTACGTTCTGTTTCCCTATCTGTGCTCCTCAGCAGTGACGTCTCAGGGACATTTTCAAGAACGAAGATGCTGGCATGGGCCAGGCTGTCAACTGCCCTCCTCCACCTTGACCAGCAGTTTCTTCTTCAGAAAATGGTCCAACCACAGCCAGAAGAACCATGAGAATCCTTGAGGACACACTGGTCCAGAAAAGAGTCTGAGGTTCTCTCCTTGAACTAAAATTTTATCAAACTGATTAAGGGGAGAAAACAAAATTCAGCTAGGCGTGCAGCACAATCAGCAGTCCTTGCTAAGACAGCTTGCCCTTTGTTATACTTCCTTGTAGCTGGTTGCTATTTATCCCAAGACACTATTTCTTCTATAGATAAAATCAAAGACATTATGAGATGATAAACTTTCTGTCTGAGTTTCTCCTTTAGGTTCTGCATACCAATAAGGCTACCCAAAACTACTGACACCAGCTGGTCTGCAGGCTCACAAGAAACTGACTCATGGAAGAATGCATTTTCCACATCCCGAGAATTTCATCTCTCTTACCCCAACCAATCAACAATTCCAATTTTTTTACCTCCTTACCCTCCATGATTCCCTTAAACACACTAGCCCAAAACTCCTCAATGAAATGGATTTGAGGCTCAAGAATTCCTCCTGTTTCCTTGTTTGGCAGGCTTGTAATTATTAAATTCTTTCTCTGCTGCAAGCCCTGCTGTCTCAGTGTGTTGGCATGTTGCTGTGCAGTGGGCATACCCATCTGGCAGCCCTGTAACAACCTCAGAACCACTGACAAATGCACAATGGAATTTTACTGCAGGACACCTGCACAGGTTCTGGATAGAAGAATCTAAAGGAAAACAGGCAATTAGGGTTGAAGAGAAGGTTACAGTTGGGAAGGTTACAGGATTTTGGTGCGACCTCACTCAGTGCATGTCACTTTGATATGACCTCAAATAACCAAAATTACCAGAAGGTTCAATTTGGTGAATGATTGAGAAAGGTCCCCAACCCAGGTGGCCCTGTTAGTCTCTGCAGTTACATAGTTTTCTTCTTAAGTGCAATTCATTTTCAATCCAAAACCAATTTATATCTTTCATAGGTACTTACAATATTTAAAGTGATTCTGTGCTTTTGTTTCACTGATAATAAAACCTTGGCCAGGCACAGTGGCTCACACCTATAATCCCAGCACTTTGGGAGGCCAAGGTGGGTGGATCATGAGGTCAGGAGATCGAGACCATCCTGATCAACATGGTGATTTAGTCTCCACTAAAACACAAAAAAATTAGCCAGGCATGATGGTGCACACCTGTAGTCCCAGCTACTCAGGAGGCTGAGGTGGGAGGACTGCTTGAGCTCAAAGGGAAAAGTCTACAGTGAGCTATGATCACACCACTGCACTCCAGCCTGGGTGACACAGCAACACTGTCCTAAAACAAAAAGCAAAAAAACAAACAAAAAACCCTTACATTTTGTATTAGAGATCACGTTTAACATACAAATACTGCAAATACCTCTGAAAAGGTGGCACGGTAAGGTAAGCCACGAAGGTCTAAATACCTGGTATGTTGTTCGTACCAAAGGCTGAAAACTCAGGCAAAAGCAGACATACACAGTGTTTCTCAAAACCAGGCTATGTTGACATGAGAATAATCATCAGAAAATAGGGTGCAGAAACAAAGAGCTGGGGAGCATAAAAGGCAAATTTTACTAACTTCCCTGCTGGATTTTTTTTTTAAGCAGGTCATAAATGCCTCTCCAGAGGGGGAATTGGGGAGGCACTTCTCTGGAAAAATGTTTGCAAGGAGAAAATAATCCCTTTCCTTATATGGGAGTCATTCTCGTCTAGGTGTTAATGCTTTGCTTTCCTACATGGTTATCCCACAAAAGCCTGTTGGGAGCGTGAGTGTGGCCTCAAATAGATGGGACATTTTCCTTATAGACATCAGAGAGGAAACACAGCTTCAGATCCGTAGTCTAAGGGGACCTCCCAGGTATGCAAAAAAGAGGTTTTTTTTTTTTCTTTTTTGAGACAGGGTCTTTCTCTGTCACCCAGGCTGGCATGCAATGGCATTATCATAGCTCACTGCAGCCTTGAACTTCTGGGCTCAAGTGATCCTCCCATCTCAGCCTCCCAAGTAACTGAGACTGCAAGTGACCAACACCACATTTGGCTAATTTTTATATATCTATTTTTGTAGAAATGGGGTCTCACTGTCTTGCTTGGGCTGGTCTCAAGCTGCCGGCCTCAAGCAATTCTCCTGCCTGCCTCTGCTTCCCAAAGCATTGTGATTATAGATGGTGAAATCCTAAAAGGACCCCCGCCATGTGGAGGCAGAATGAAAAGCAGCAGAGGACCTGAGAGGGGACAAGTGGCCCTCTCTACCTTAACGTGAGTGTGCAAAATTATTCAGATTCATGATATTTTCTGTGTTTATATTTCTAGCACCACGTCTGTAGATTGTAAACTCTCCACTTGCTTTCATTCAACAGCACTGAGCTGCCCAATCCCTTTCTCTCCTGGTCTAGGGAAGCACCAGAAACAAGCTCAGGCTGGATCCGGTTCCTGTTCATTAGCAACTCTCTGCGATACCTGCACAGTATTAAAACATTAGCCCCAGCATGCTGGGAGCGGTGACTCATGCCTGTAATCCCAGCACTTTGGGAGGCCAAGGCGGATGGATCCGCTGAGGTCTGGAGTTTGAGACCAGCCTGCCCAACGTGGTGAAACCTCCTCTCTACTAAAAATACAAAAGTTGGCCGGGTGTGGTGGCGCATGCCTGTAATCCCAGCTACTCAGGAGGCTGAGGCAGGAGAACTGCTTGAACCTGGGAGGCAGAGTGAGCAGAGATTGTGCCACTGCACTCCAGCCTGGGCAACAGAGTGAGACTCCATCTAAAAAAAAACAACAAAAAAAACCTCTGAAAACCGTCACCGCCACCACCACCGCTACCACCACCACCACCAACAAAACACATTAGCCTCAGCAAACCTTCTAGAGTAGATTACAAAATTCACCACAATGTAGTATAGCTTCTTCCATCAAGGAACTGGGTCTACTTCTCCACTCTGAATCCAGGTTAGCCTTTTGATTTACTTAGTTTTTTGTTTGTTTGTTTGTTTGTTTTTGAGACAGAGTCTTGCTCTGTCATTCAGGCTGGAGTGCAATGGCACAATCTTGGCTCCCTGCAACCTCCACCTCTCAGGTTCAAGCAATCCTCCTGTTTCAGCCTCCTGAGTAGCTGGGGTTCTGGGTGTGTGCCACCACACCTGGCTAACGTTTTTGTATTTTTAGTAGAGATGGAGTTTCACCATGTAGGCCAAGCTGGTCTCAAACTCCTGACCTCAGCTGATCCATCTGCCTTGGCCTCCCAAAGTGCTGGGATTACAGGCATGAGCCACAGTGCCTGGCAGACGCTGTTTATGTTTCATTCCTAGGCCTCAAGAGCACTTGCAGCTTCCTCTCTTGCTGCTCTTAAAAACCCTGCAATCGGCCGGGCGCGGTGGCTCACGCCTGTAATCCCAGCACTTTGGGAGGTCGAGGCAGGTGGATCACGAGGTCAGGAGATCGAGACCATCCTGGCCAACATGGTGAAATCCCAACTCTACTAAAAATACAAAAAATTTTAGCTGGGCGTGGTGGCGCACGCCTATAGTCCCAGCTACTCGGGAGGCTGAGGCAGGAGAATTGCTTTAACTCAGGAGGTGGAGGTTGCAGTGAGCCAAGATTGTGCCACTGCACTCCAGCCTGGTGCCTGGCGATGAAGCAAGACTCTGTCTCAAAAAAAAAAAAAAAAAAAAAACCCTGCAAACACCAACTTGTGGGCCAGCCTGGGCTAGCCTTCTGGATGGTGAGGATGTGTGACCGGGTTATCCTGTTCCCTTAGCCAATACCTAGTTATGTGAGTGAAGCCATTTATTGCCTGCTGACCATAAACACCACAACAGAAGAAGCTCCAGCTGATCTCAACCCCAACTGCCCACCTACGTAAGCTGTGAATGGTCGAGTTTTTAATCTACCAAATAGGGCTACTTATTAGGCAGCAAAAGCCAACTGATACACCTTGAGCAAATGAGAGAATCTTGAAAACACAGAGGTTCTGCTTATGATGGCATTGTGAGGAATAATTATTTACTAATAGAAGTCCTCACCTAGAGCCTTGATTATGAATGTTTATAGCAGGGAAAAAGAGTGTGGCTTGGGATAAAAGAGGTTTGAGATTCAAATTCACTTTCTTTTTTTTTTTTTAGCTGGAGTTTCACTCTTGTCGCCCAGGCTGGAGTGCAGTGATGCCATCTCGGCTCACCGCAACCTCCGCCTCCCAAGTTCAGGGGATTCTCCTGCCTCAGCCTCCCAAGTAACTGAGATTATAGGTGCCTGCCACTAGGCCGGGCTAATTTTTTTTGTATTTTTGGTAGAGATGGAGTTTCACCATGTTGGCCAGGCTGGTCTCGAACTCCTGACCTCAGGTGATCCGCCTGCCTCGGCCTCCCAAAGTGCTGGGATTACAGGCGTGAGCCACTGTGCCTGGCCTCAAATTCTTTCTTTTACTGATGGACACTAACGACTTTGTGACTTTTATAACTTGCCCCTCCCCCCTTTTTTTATTAGAGCAGTAGCTGAGATGATACAAAAATCAGTATGGCCTCCAGTGATGACTTTAGTAATCGTTTCCTGCTGGAAGGCGTTTGGCCTTAAAATGTATAGGCTAAATATCCAAATTCCCTGATTATAAGAAAATGCTCCCACCCATCCCGACCCAGCACTATCCACGCGATGCATTTGTTCCCACCCTCCACACAGTGGCTATTATCGCCTGACAAACCAGGGGAGAAATGTTCTGAAAAAGAGACCCTGGCTCTCCATTTCTTTCTGCAGGTTCTTGTGGAAACAGAGCTCCCACTGACATCAAAAAGAATCTTTTTCAAAGTGCCTGGAAACCAGAGGGCGGGCAGCGTGGTTCCCCCAGCGGCAGAGATTCAGCCCCTGATGCATTCACTGGAGACGAAATTGGATTAAATGCCCCCTTCTAAGCAAGCCCGCAAAACTGCCCGACACAAGGTCTTTCATGCGTTAGACCTCGAACAGAGGGCAAGCCTCAAAGCCTGGCCTAGTTCTAAATTTAGATAAGTAATTTTATCCGAGAATGTAACTGTGTCGTGAATATTTCTGCTTTTCCTCCTCTTTGAATGCCCGAGCAGGGAGGATAGGGTCTACATTGGAGCTTTGACAATTTTGAGGAGGTGTCATGTGGATATTTCTCAGTGAAAAGAGCAAAAGTAATAGGGGACCAGCTTAAAATGTCAAGTCACATTATTGGCAGACACCTGAGGTGATCTTTGCAGCTTTCCTCCGCTCTTAATTCAAGCAGCATTACACGTGCTATGACAACGGTGAGCAGTCGGGGACAGCCTGTTTGATCTCCGGGAGCTGGCCGCTCTAAAGACAACTTCAATGCTTCTTCACGCATTTGCTCCTCCTTAGGGGAGGTATTCTCTGGGGGTCAGTTCATACACTCTAAGAGCGATGGCAGTGGAGGTGGGGTACAAGGCTGAGAATGTGCTTATGACTCTGACTGTAAGTTGAATCAATATATGAATATTTCATAGACACATACATACACACACAATAAGGATGTATGTCCAGTTAAACATCAGGTGTCTCTGTTTTGTAATAGAATTATCTCAACTCAGCCTGACTATCTGATGTGGAAAAGAAGTTCTTGGCTGGGGGCAATGGCACACGTGTGTCATCCCAGCATTTTGGGAGGCCAAGGCGGGAGGATCACTTGAGTCCAGGAGTTTGAGGCTAGCCTGGGTAACATCGTGAGACCTCCATCTCCCCAAAAGTGGGGAAAAAAAAAAAAAAGAGTTAGTCTGGCATGGTGGTGCATGCCTATAGTCCCATCTACTTGGGAGGCTGAGGGGGCAGGATCACTTGAACTCAGAAATTTGAGGTTGGAGTGAGCTAGGATTATGCCACTGCACTCCAGCCTGGGTGACAGAGTGAGACTCTATTTCAATAAATAAGAAAAAAGAAGAGGAAAGAAAGGGAGAGGAAGAAGGAGAAGGACAGAGGGAGGGAGGGAAGAAGGGAGAGAGAAAGGAAGAAAGGAAGGAAAGAAGGAAGGGAGGGAGGGAAAAGAAAGAGAGAAAGAAAGAGAGAAAGAGAAAGAAATAGGAAAGAAGGAAAGAAAGAAAAGGAAGAAGGGAAGGAAGGAAGGAAAGAAGGGAGGGAGGGAGGAAGGAAGGAAAGAAGGAAAGAGAAGGTCCAATTGGGAATACTATATATATTCATTTAACAAAAAAGTAAGACAAAACTAATGATTAGGGTATAAATGCAGTGTGTTTAGGACTTGGGGGAAGAAGGAAGAGTCTGTTTATTCTGCCCTGGAATTAAAACCTCTCCTAAAAGGACAAAGAAATGGCCAAACCAAGGGATTAAATGGCTGCTTTAGGAGAGATTAGCCAGCCTTCCTGCCTGCCTGCCTTCCTTCCTTCCTTCCTCTTTTCTTTCTTCCTTCCTTTTTTTTCTTCCCTCCTTCCTCCTTCCTTCCTTCTTTCCTTCCTTCCCTCCCTCCCTCCTTCCTCTCTCCCTCTCTCTCTCTCTCTCTCTCTCTCTGTCTCTCTATCTCTTACTTTCAAGATATGGTCTCACTCTGTTGCCCAGGCTGGAGATCAGTGGTGTGATCATGGCTCACTGCAGCCTCGACCTCCCAGGCTGAAGTGATCCTCCTACCTCAGCCTCCTGAGTAGCTGGGACCATAGGCACACACCACCACGCCCAACTAATTTTGTTTAGTTTTTGTAGAGACAAGGTCTCATTTTGTTGCCCTGGCTGGTCTCAAACTCCTAGCTTCAAGTGATCGTCCTGCCTCGGCATCCCAAAGTGCTGAGATTACAGACGGGAGCCACTGTGCCTGGCGGAGGCTCTTGTGTCTGCCACGGTTCTCAGTGTCACCACTGGAGATGCAGATGTCTCAGTGAAGGTTTTTCAGAACCATCCTCACACTCTGGAGGCAAATCTTGGACTTACCTGTCTCCCTTCTAACCTGAAGAGTGAGGCACGGGGTTTTGATTGAATTGCCTGGTAATTCTGTCGTGAACTGCACTGTTTTTTTTTTTTTTCTGCCTTGAACACATTACGGATAGTAACAAGGGAGTTATTTTCAATCAAGGCATGCTACAACGAAAAAGATTACTCCTAACGCTGTGATCCCTTCCTCTGAAATCCATTTCAGATTGGCGGATAAAATGTGATTATATTTACACTTCCCTGACACAATTCAGGCAGCAAAATAACAGCCTGTCGGAGACATTTTTCTTCTTCATATTTAGATCTGTCAGCGTAGTGCTGGGGGAACGGGGAGGGGTGGCGGAGGCAGCTGGGGCTGCTGATATGCTTTTGTTGGCTCACAAATAGAGATGTTCCATGTTCTGCATGCCTCGCTATCTCCTTCTCATCTCAGAGTTCCTTGAATGCCGTCCTGATGGTTTTCAGAGTGATGGTACAGTGTGCTAATCAATAGTGCTCTATGCAAATCGAATTTCTCATTTTTGCCTTGACACAGCCCATACATTATTTCAGCATAATCCTTTAACTGCTTCATACTCATTAGGGAATGTACAATGTATAACTCGTTAGTGTCTGCGGAAGTTACTGTTGCGGTTTGTGTTAAAAATCCCGATTGCGGTGGGCATGGTGGCTCAAGCCTGTAATCCCAGCACTCCGGGAGGCCGAGGCGGGTGGATTGCCTGAGGTTAGGAGTTCGAGACCAGCCTGACCAACATAGTGAAACCCCATCTCTACCAAAAATACAAAAAATTAGCTGGGCATGGTGGCAGGCCCCTGTAATTCAGCTACTTGGGAGGCTGAGGCAGGAGAATCACTTGAACCCAAGAGGCGGAGTTTGCGGTGAGCTGAGATGGCACCATTGCACTCCAGCCTGGGCAACAAGAGGGAGACTCTGTCTCAAAACAGCAAAATGAAACGAAACAAAACAAACAAACAGAAATCCAGATTGCAAGGCTAACATGGTGGATGGGGCAGGGTGGGGGTAACAGAGGACTGCAGAGGAACAGCCTGGGATGGAGTGAGGAATTCTGGTTTCAACTGATGGCCCCTAAATCAACCCACTCATTTAATAAACTAGGACATAGCCAGGCATGGTGGCTCAGGCCTGTAATCCCAGCACTTTGAGAGGATGAATCCTGTAAGGGATTTGCCAGATCTGAATGTGGGTCACTCATACAACTTCTCTGGGCCCAAGTGTCCTCGTTTATTTTACTTGTTTTTTTTTTGAGATGAAGATTTGTTCTTGTTGCCCAGGGTGGAGTGTGATGGTGCAATCTCGGCTCACTGCAACCTCCACCTCCTGGGTTCAAGTGATTCTCCTGCCTCAGCCTCCCAAGTAGCAGGGATTATAGGCATGCACCACCATGCCCCGCTAATTTTGTATTTTTAGTAGAGACGGGGTTTCTCCATGTTGGTCAGGCTGGTCTGGAACTCCTGACCTCAGGTGATCCACCTGGCTCAGCCTCCTAAAGTGCTGGGATTAAGGCATGAGCCACCACGCCCAGCCATGTCTTCATTTTATTAAATGAATGGGTTGATTTAGGGGCCATCAGGTTGCTATGTGTGTGACAGCTCTGCCTGTACTCCCCAGGGAGATAATGTCAAACTTCTATTCAAGTTTCTATGTATGATTCCAAGCTTCGCAAGATCATCAGAATCCCACAGACTTCACCTTGAAACCTTCCTCAGTAATCAGTGTTTCTAACCAAATATAACACTGTCCCCAGAAAAGAAGAGGACACCACTCTTTAACAGGTCTTCTCTGAGCTCTTGATATACAATGAATGTGGCGGCCCAGGAATTAAAAGATTCATCGACTCCATCTTCCCTTTACTTTGCCAACCACAAGTGCGGTAAGGAGCAGGCACCATGGCGCCAGCCAGGTAGAGAAGCTATTTGCATAATAGAAGATTAGGGTATGGCAGCCAGCTTCTTTGCGTGCTATGTAAACGTCATACCTGGTCCAACCAATCTTTGGGCCCTATGTAAATCAGACAGCACATCCTCAAGCCAGTCTATAAAATCCCATGAACTTCACCACAAAACCAGAAGTCCCACTCAGGCACCCCTCTCTCTCACAGGAGAGGGAGCTATTCTTCTTTCTTTTTATTTTGTCTCTTAAACCTCTGCTCCTAAGCTCACTTCTTGTGTGTCTGCATCCCCGACTTCCTTGGTGTGAGACCAAGAACCTTGGGTATTACCCCAGACGATGAGACCACTTCATTGCGACCAACACCGGTGGAAAGGAGGGGAAGAAGAATGTCGAGCAGAGGGAGAAGTTGGACCCTGCTGAAGTCTCAACAGAAGCTTCAGCCAACGCTACGTGCGGTTCTCAAGATGGAATGACCCTCTACAGCTAGCCCAAATTAGGGTGAGAGGACCTAGCCTTTACATCCTGACATGCATCAGTCATGGGATGCAGGCTGTTCCAGGAAGGGGGTGTGGCCTGGGGTGAGATGTCTCTACTGCTAAGGTAGTTCCCAAAGACAGTAGGGAACTGCTAACTGTTATTAGCACTCTCAGCGACTGGGATCATAAAATGGGTGCACATGGACATAAACGGGACTAACAAATGGGTGCACATGGACACAAAAGTGGAAATGATAGACTGTGGACTCCAAAAGCAGGGGAGGAGGAAAAAGATTAATGGTTGAAAAATTACCCTTTGGGTACGATGTTCAATATTTGGGTGATGGAGATACTAAAAGCCCAGTCTCCACCATTACACATGCAATACCCACATAACAAAGAAGCACATGTAGTCCCTGAATCTAAAATAACTTTTTTTATAAAAAGTGAGGTTGAGGTAGGAAGGAGTGGTGTGTTTTTAGAAAAACAAGGAGGAACATTTTCATCTGCAGAAGTAAAAGATACTTCTTTATATAATAGCAGCAGACTTCGTTCATTGATATTACCTGTGTGACTCCTTGGGGGAGTTGAGTTTCAACCCCTCTTCTGGGGCCTTAAGCCATCAGCAGACATTCAGCATATTTTCTTCATGTTACAAATCTATGTATCTGTCCCAATAGTAGGAGGATGGAGAAATAAAGGCAGAAAAGGGAAAGAAAAAGAGAAGAACAAAAAGAAGAAATATGTTATCACCTTTCAAATATATTCTCCATCTTTTCCAGAGTCTTTGGAAGTCCCCACTTTCTCACTCCCTCTCCCAAAGTCTTCAATCACTGTGATTGTCCCTTGTCGACATTATGCTGGCCAGGCATTGTGGTTCACACCTGTAATCCCAGCACTTTGGGAGGTTGAGGTGGGAGGATCACTTGAGCCCAGAAGTTTGAGACCACCCTGGGCAACATAGTGAGACCCCCTTTCTACATAAATAAATAATAAATAAGGCGGGCATGGTGGAATGTGCCTGTAGTCCTAGCTACATGGGAGGCTGAGGCAGGAGGATCTCTTGAGCAAGGGAGGTCAAGACTGTAGTGAGCCATGATTGTGCCACTTGACTCCAGACTAGACGACAAAACAAGACCTTGTCTCAAACAAAACAAAACAACAACAACAACAAAAACAAAATCTATCCTTCTACTCAAAGTGCACCAAGAAAAGTTTCTACTAAAGAGGGTGGTTGGTCAGTTTCAAAACATGGCTGTAAATTCTTAGGTATCATCCATCTAGTCAAGAGATGGGCTGCAAGTCCCCTCTCCTTGAATCTTTGACCAATAGGTCATAAGTCGTCAAACTATGGCTTGGGAGTGAAATCTGGCCAGCTTCTCAGTATTTTATGATGTGGGCTGAAAATGGTTTTTGTATTTTTAAATGGTTCCATTTTAATTGGTCACGTAAGAACCTGCCTGATACCCTTCTTTTTGCCTCTTGTCTCACAAAACAATATTTTTATTACCTGGTCTTTAAGAAAAAGTTTGGCAAGCCCTGCAATGGGTTATGGCAGGAGTGGTGGTGATGCTCTAGGACTTTCAATGCTAGGTGGCTTTCTCCATTTTCAGTGGAATATCTACTCTTGCAGCCATGGGCCACTGTATAAGAATCCTGACCATGTTGAGGTGGCCATGTTGTGAGGAAGCCCAAGAGACAGAGAGGCCATGCACATGTGTTCTGGTTAACAGTCTCAGCTAAGCTCAATCTCCAGTAGTTCAAGCCGCAGACATCTGAATTTTCACATCTTGTGCTCTCTACATTATGGAGCAGAGACAAGCCATTCATTCTGGGCCCTGTCTAGTCACCTGATCCACAGAACCTTTAAACATATTAAAATGGTGGTTGCTTTATTCCACTAAGTTATAGAGTAATTTACTAGGCAGCAGTAGCTAACTAGAACAAACATAATTTATTGTTGAAGCCAAGACACTTTGAAGGGGAAGTTGTGAATATAGGAGGACAACAGGCATTGCCTAGGACTCTTGAGGGGAAACCAGTTTGTATGATTTTTCTGCCACTTTAACCCAATTTTTTGACCCACTGCATTCATTTAGTTCTATTTAACTGTCTGCAGTATTTGAAGTTGTTAACCATGCAATCTTGAAGCCCTTTCATACAATGTTTTCTAAGGTATTACTACTTCTTTCTCTTTCTACCTTTTTTGAGAATACTCTTTCAGTCTGTTTTTACTGACATTTTTCCTCAGACCCCTGAGGACCCCAGGATCCAGGCTATGTTAGATTTTGTCAAACAAGAAGAAGCCAAGATGGGATTAGCCATGCAAGGTACGTATTGGGATAACAGCTGTGAAGGACAAAGTGGGGAAAGCAGTCACTGTCAGAAAGAGCTTTCAGACCATGCTGCTGGTCTGACACCTGTGCTAAAGTAGGGGGAAGGAAGAAGGATCGGATACATAGGGGCTCAGACTGCAACACAGTTCTAAGAAAGTTTTGTTCAGGTCAATGAAGAGCCAAACTTGCTCATTAAAAGAGTCCCATTAAAAGTGTGGTTCCCTTACTATTTCCATTAATTGAATAGGAGCAGCCTGGGTGAAAAGTGACCTCAGAATGAACATGATGATGGACCCAGAAGCTGATACTATGAGTCAACTATGCTTCTGGCAGCAGGGATCTAACCCGGGGATCTTCACGGTGATCCCAGTCTACCTGTCCACATATGCACAGGCAACAGCTCCACCGTGGCCTTTCTAAAAGAAATTTGGCTTGTGGGACAAGTCACTGCCCCATTGCTACAGTGGCTCTTGGGGTTATAGCTGGTACTCTCCTGGTACCTCTCCTTCCTCCGTCATTATTTATTCACTATACCCTCCCACCCTCAGCTTTCAATTTGGCAGGTCATAGTGGCTTGATTGGTGGGTGATGACGGCTTTACTGGCAAGTTGGTGGCTCATCTGGTGGTTTGATTCAAATTTGGTTTCTTGGGGAATAGGATATTTGGCAATCACAGCCTTCTGAGGCTGGAGTTGGTGCATGTGTTCATTCACAGTTACAATGGTTCAGGAAGTCCCAGAAAACACCCAGGAATATCACCTGGTTTCCCCTGCATTTGTCTTTGTCCTCACTGAACGAAAGTGGCCCTACAAGCTGCTGTTAATGAGACTCAGTCACACTTGCCAAGTTGGTGACTCTTGTTTACATCTGCTGATTGGTGGACACGAGAAGTTCAAAGTATGTCAGTCACACTTGTAGACTGAAGTTCAGTGGGACCCTTGCTGTGTCCTCTGTTAAGTACGTTCCCTTTAGGAACCAGCTGCCAGAGCCCACAATTCCAGGAAAAGAAAATACAAAGTCCCCATGGGCCATTGGCAGTGATGAGAAGTGGGGATAAGCCTGTCACTACCTTTTTGTTTCCAGAGCCATATATTCTTCCTATTTGGGGCACGGTACCGTATGAAGCACTCTAATTTGATGTGTATACTGTATACTGAAAAATGCCCCGATATCCTTGAAAAGTATTGGCTCCAAAATGGTACTTGCCCTGTGCTAACTTTAGAAGTCTGTTTCCAGACTCTGTGAGGCTATTTCCTTCTGGATGATGCAGCACATCATATTATAACAGTCAGCAATTCACCCATGTCCACACCTTCACTATGATTTGGACCCCTGTCTGGATGCTATGTAGTGTGGATTTCCATACCTGTGGATCAGGCATTTATAAGCCTCCAGATAGGTGACTGACTGGGGCTTTCTGGGCAAAATAAAGTAAACACAATACTTGGCTAGATATATGTTACTGTGAGAATACTCTTGATCCTTTGTGGATGGAGGGGAGCCAACATAGTTGACTATCAACAACAGTCAGTTGATCTCTTTGAAGCACAGCGCCATACTGGTGGAAGAATACTAGAGCCAGCTTGCACCAGCTCCCAGTAGTTACTTGTGCACATCTTTTCCCAACTTTGTGTTCACTGACATCATGTTGATAGCTTAGAGGTTGCTATGTTAAAGTACTTACACCCTAGGAATTGGAAAATACAAGCGAGATTCCTGATTCTGCCCCAACTCTGACAGAGGGCCAGCTGTTAAACATTTATCAGCACACCACTGCTTACAGTTTCAGTTTCTATATATGTTTCAGCATCGTTCCTGATTCTTAGCCTAACTGAACAATTTTGGTGGCTAGATTATTGAGTGTATCTGCTTTCGGTTACAATGACCATCTTCTATTAGAGGTATCCTCTAACAAGAACAACTAAAATTCTTGATTAAATCCAAAACCAAACAAATTAAAAAAAAAACTTTGATAGCATCAGACAGTGAATGCAACCAAGTATTGAAAATCCAAGTGAGCATTCATGTCTTTTCCTTAGGGCATTTTCTGAATCCCAATTTGAAGTCTACAGGACTAGCAGAAAGTGACAGCCTAGAACTTTCGGAACCATCATGGGAATTGATGAAAATGAGAGTTTAGGGCATCTGAGACTTCTATGACTGAGGGGTAAGATCCTGGAGAAAAGGAACAAAACAGACATGCTACCCCACTCTTCCCTCACAGTATTTGCTGAATCTGAAGTTGAACAAAAAGCTGGTAAACACAACATAAGATTGTGACTAAGGGGAAAAAATATATATATGCAGCATTTTTAGTAGGCTCATGGTGCTAGAAAAACAAAATTATATTTCACAAAGAGCCAAGAAGTTGAAGCACTCTTGGGCACTTACCAATTCGGACCCAAGCAAGAGTAAGGACAGCCCCCAAACAAGCCTATCCAGAAGCTTAAACCTAACCTCAAATCATTTCAGGCTCTGATTGAATAAAGGCATTTATATCTGTTAACCAGAGTAAGTTTAAATCGTCTATGGAAGGATGGAGCATAATTCAGAACCTTACAACTTTTTATGCAAAATGTCTGGCAATGAAAAAAATTATCTTGCGTGCCAGGAGACATGAGAAAGTAAATGACCAAACTCCCAGGAGAAAAACTAAAACAGAAGAAAGAAACAGACCTAAAGGTGATGCAGCTATTAAGGCAAGAACTTTAAAATAACAGTGATTATATGTTTAAGAAAATAAATGACAAGATGGAGAATTTCAACAGAATATTGGAATCTATAAAAATAACCAAAGAGAAATTCTGGGACAAAAATAAAATGGTTAAAATTAAAACTCAATAGATGGTTTAACAGTAGATTAATACCGCAGAGGAAAGGATTCATATGTTGGAAGAGAGCTTAGTAGAAAAACAGACAGACTTAAACACAAAGAAAACATGCTGAAAATTACAGAAATGAGGCAGTAGGGCACATGAGACATGGTAAGTAGTTGAACATACTTATACTTAGATTCCTGGAAGGAGAGAAAAGAGAAAGGGACAAGTAATGTTCGAAGAAATAGTGGCTGAAAAATTTCTCAGACTGATAAAGACATCAAGCCACACACACATTCAGAAAGCTTTCTGGCTTCCTATCAGGACAAAAACAAAGGATGCCACATGTAGGCACAGCATAATAAAACTCCTGGAAGCTAAAGAAAAACTCAAAAGCAGTCAGAGAAAAAGGACATGATATCAGCAAAGGTACAAAAAAAAAAAGCCTGAGAGGTGTTCTTTCAATAGAAATTACGGACCAAAGACACATGGAAATGTACTTTAAAAAAATTATTTCTGGGCCTGGCACAGTGGCTTATGCTTGTAATCCCAGCACTTTGGGAGGATGAGGCGGATGGATCACTTGAGGCCAGGAGTTCAAGACAGCCTGAAAAACATAACAAAATATCATCTCTACTAAAATATATAAAAATTAGTCAGATGTGGTGATGGGCACCTGTAATCCCAGCTACTCGGGAGGTTGAGGCAGGAGAATCTCTTGAACTGAGGAGGCAGAGGTTGCAGTGAGCCGAGATCATGCCACTGCACTCCAGTCTAGGTAACAGAGCAAGATTCTGTCTCAAAAATAATAATAATAATAAAACTGTGCTTATTAGGACCATGGGTATGAGCACAAGACTAGACTAAAAATAGACCACTGGAATACAGTGAAACAAGCCCAGGCATACTGGCCACCAATGGAATACAGTGAAACAAGCCCAGGCATACTGGCCACCAATGGAATACAGTGAAACAAGCCCAGGAATACTGGCCACCAATGGAATACAGTGAAACAAGCCCAGGAATACTGGCCACCAATGGAATACAGTGAAACAAGCCCAGGAATACTGGCCACCAATGGAATACAGTGAAACAAGCCCAGGCATACTGGCCACCAATGGAATACAATGAAACAAGCCCAGGCATACTGGCCACCTGATCTGGGATGAACGTGCTGCAGTAAAATTCTTGAGCTATCATTTCACAAAAGACGGTATCCAAATGACCAGTAATTAAGTGAAAATTGCTCAACATCACTGGTTAACAGAGAAATGTATACTACAACTATGAGATACCTACTAACATGGTTAAAACTAAGGATGAGTTCATGTCCTTTGCAGGGGACATGGACGAAGCTAGAAACCATCATTCTCAGCAAACTAGCACAAGAGCAGAAAACCAAACACTGCATGTTCTCACTCATAAGTGGGAGTTGAACAATGAGAACACATGGACACAGGGAGGGGAACATCACAAACCAGGGCCTGTCGGGAGATGGGGGGCTAGGGGAGGGAGGGCATTAGGAGAAATATCTAATGTAAATGATGGGTTGACAGGTGCAGCGACCCACCATGGCATGTGTATGCTTATGCAACAAACCTGCATGTTCTAGACATGTACCCCAGAACTTGAAGTATAATTAAATAAATAAAACCCCAAAATGAACCATTATAGTCAGTCCCTAAATTATAAACAGGCTTAGAATTCTAAACAACGTTTTATTTGGACTTTGTAATTTGTTTTCTTACAGAAACATTAAGTGGTGCTGATAATGCATACTGCATGTATTATATGAAGGAAACATTGAAAATTCATAACACAAAATTTTAAAAAATATTCAGTTATAAAATAAAACAAGTAGAAAATATACTAAATTCTTAAATACTTATAACTCTGCAATCATAGTAATTAAATAAAAATATATGAAACAAAGTTGAAAAAAAATTAAGGGGTAAAAAGTGGCACTGTCACACATCGGTAAGAATGTGAATCATCAGAAATTTTCAGTCTGCCAGTGAGAGCACTGTTTGATACAACCACTCTGGAAAATGTCCCATCGGGTATGGGGAAGAGGGAGGGCAAGGGGTGACAGTGGAGATGGCAGCAAGGCTCCATATGGTCCTGCTACTTAGCATTAAGAGCCAAGGGGACATACACCAACTACTGGGAGGAGGAAAAAGAGCCCACTCAGTCTTTCTTCCCTGCTCAAACTTGGGGTTTGATAAATCCCAGTAATTAATCTTACTAAGAAACACCTGATTTCCTGGGAATAATATTTTTTTTCTTTCTTTTTTCCTTTCTTTTTCTTTCTTTCTTTCCTTCCTTCCTTCCTCTCTCTTCCTCACTTCTCTCCCTTCCTTCCTTCCTCTCTCTCTCCTTTCCGTCCTTCCTCTCTCTCTCTTTCTTTCTTATCTTCTCTGTCACCCAGGCTGGAGTGCAGTGGCGTGATCTCAGCTCACTGCAACCTCCACCTCCCAGGTTCAAGCGATTCTCCTGCCTCAGCCTCCTGAGTAGCTGGGATTATAGGTGCACACCACTACTCCCAGCTAATTTTTGTATTTTTAGTATAAACGGAGTTTTACCATGTTGGCCAAGCTGGTCTCAAACTCCTGACCTCAGGTGATCCATTCCCCTTGACCTCCCAAAGTGCTGGGATTACATCACATAGAGTTTTTCAGGAGATCTCTGTAAGTGTAGTGGCATGATCATAGCTCACTACAGCCTTGAACTCCTGGGCTCAAGCGATCCTCCTGCCTCAACCTCCCAAAGAGCTGAGATTGTACGTGTGAGCCACCGCAAAGGATTGTTTTTTTTTTTCTTGGTAGAGATGGGGTCTTGCTATGTTGCCCAAGCTGGTCTCAAATTCCTGGCCTCAAGCAATCCTGCCGCTTTGTCCTTTGAAAGTACTGGGATTATAGGTATGAGCCATCACAACTGGCTAATTTATTTATTTTTCTTTTTTGGTAGAGATGAGGGTCTTGCTATGTTGTTGAGGTTCCTCTCAAACTCCTAACCTCAAGCAGTCTTACTGCCTTGGCCTCCCAAAACACTGGAATTTCAGGTGTGAACCACTGTGCCTGGCAACCTTTTCTATTTTTAATTTTTTGTAGGGACAGGATCTCACTAGGTTGCCCCAGGCCTCAAGCAATCTGCCCACCTCAGCCCACTTTCCTTGAGAGCATGAGGCTGAATCTACTTGATACTGAAACAGTGGCTTACTGCAGCCAGTTCTGGTTGCTTTTAAATGCCAGGGTCCTTTTCCTCCTTTCTACCTGCAGGCTCAGTTCTGGAACAGTGAATGAGGAAACTGTCAAGCTGCCTTAACTAGCCAACCTTCTGACACTGGAACAGCCCTTCCTACCTTGTATCAGTCCTGCATGAGGATAAGTAAGGCAATGACTTCCATACTGAATCCCCACCAGGATGTCTTTGGCCCTGATTCCTGGTTTCTTCTTTTCACCTGCAGAAACGGAAGCTCAACTCTAAATTCTGGCATGCTGGGCAGAATTCCTAACAATCTTCCTTAGTTCCTTGTAGCACATCTTTGTGGCACCAGAATTGGACACTGCTTCTGTTATATCTAACTATTATTGTTCTTAATTATTGAGATGGAGCTCTGTTCTTGTCCAGGCTGGAGTGCAGTGACTTGGTCTTGGCTCACTGCAATCTCCACCTCCTGGGTTCAAGTGATTCTCCTGCCACAGCCTCCCGGGTAGCTGGGATTACAGGCGCCCACGACCACGCCCAGCTAATGTTAGTATTTTTGGTAGAGACAGGGTTTCACCATGTTGGCCAGGCTGGTCTCGAACTCCTGACCTCAGGTGATCCGCCGGCCTGGGCCTCCCAAAGTGTTGGGATTACAGGATTGAGCCACTACACCTGGCCATATTTAGCTATTATTGATTATTTTCTAAATAAACCCTGAAAGATATTTCTGTACCACAGGTGGGCACTCCTAGAGGGGAAGACACTGATAATTCCACCTAATTTCTTGTTAGCGCACTCAAACTAAATTCTTCCACCCACTCCCCCAAATTTGGCCATCCTACATGAGGCTAAATCTCATGATATCCCAAAGATTTTGTGTTCCTACGATCTGATTTCATAGGTTCACTCCATTCTTAGCCTCTTCCTTACAGGGTGTTTCTATCCTGTGATACGACTCAGGGAACATCTGCGCAAAATTCATGAAGCCAGTTGTTGGAATTCATGTGTGCTTGTCTGGCAAGAAATTTAACATTTCAGAAGCTTTAGGGAAAATTGTGTCAGGACAGAGAACATTCAGGGTAATGGATCTGCAACATCGCCGTTCACTGCAGCCTTGCTTGCTTGCTAGATCTCTAAGTTGTTACTTAAAGATAAATTTTTCAGTTTGATTTAGTTTAAACATTGCCTCTGAGAATCATACACATTCCCAGAGGCCACAGCGCAATCAGTACAACTTACATACATTGGGCATGTTTGAATTGATAAATAAATGCCTGTCTCCACCCACTCAAGCATCATGTGCACGGAGTAGACCCTGGGAAACGTTGTAACAAAGGCTTCAGAATTACCACCCAGCAGCAGAAAATGTACTTCCAGGGAAAATGTAAAGTAGAACACAGGAGCTACTGTGAGATGATGAGTCAGGCGTACATCAAAGATACTGGACACAACCGGGCGTGGCTGGTGGCTCACGCCTCTAATCCCAGCACTTTGGGAGGCCAAGGTGGGTGGATCGCTTGAGGCCAGGAGTTCAAATGGTCTTGAACTCCTGGCTAACATAGTAAAACCCTGTCTCTACTAAAAACAAAAACCAGTCGGGCATGGTGGTACACATCTGTAATCCCACCTACTGGGGAAGCTGAGGCAGAAGAATTGCTTGAACCTGGGAGACGGAGGTTGCAGTGAGCTGAGATTGCGCCACTGCACTCCAGCCTGGGCAACAGAGTGAGACTCTGTCTCAAAACAAAACAAAACAAAACAAGAAAAAGGTACAGGACAGGATGTATTGCTGGGATGCCACTGGAATACAATGAGCAGGCTTTTTTTTTTCTGAGACAGTTTCCCTCTTGTCGCCCAGGTTGGAGTGCGATGGCACGATCTCGGCTCAACGCAACCTCTGCCTCCTGGGTTCAAGTGATTCTCCTACCTCGGCCTCCTGAGCAGCTGGGATTGCAGGCATGCGCCACCACACTCAGCTAATTTTGTATTTTTAGTAGAAATGGGGTTTCTCCACGTTGGTCATGCTGGTCTCGAACTCCTGATCTCAGGTGATCTTCCCGCCTCAGACTCCCAAAGTGCTGGGATTACAGGTGTAAGCTATCGTGCCCAGACTCACAGCCTAATTTTTATAAATGACTACCAATCACAATGGAATTTGCACATGGTTAATTTCTCTGAAGAATTACAAATTTAAATTATCAAGTCTTCTTTGTGCTTTTTTTTTTTTTTTGCTTTTTTGCTTTTTGCTATAAAGACAGTAGTGCATGGTGGTTATATGTGGCTAGATGGAAACGGGAGCCACTGTCTGCTCCGCGTCAAGCTGCCTGGGCTCAGATCTTGGTTATACAACATAATTGCTATGCAATTTTGGACAAGCTGCTTAACTTTCTCTGCACTGGACTCTTAGCCTGTAAAAATGGGAACAAGTAATTGAGAAGCATGTTAGAAGCATATGAATATACGTAAAGCACTTAGGATGCAATTCAACATTTGGTGGTCACCAAATAAATGGTAGCCATTATTATAATGCAGAGATCCCCATATGGCTAGTTTTGGAGATGAAAGAGTAAAGATACTCCTCCTTATGGAAATCTTAGAGCTTCATTGCAAAGGAAGCTTGAAATCCAAAAATGATTATGAGCCATTTATGAAAACATATTATGGCCCTCCCAAAACCAAGCAGAAGGTCCAGAATGTGGTAAATCCAGAATGTGGTAAATTCTTTTTTGTTTGTTTGTTTTTTTAGATGGAGTATTGCTCTCGTTGCCCAGGCTGGAATGCAATGGTACAATCTCTGCTCACTGCAACCTTCGCCTCCTGGGTTCAAGCAATTCTCCTGCCTCAGCCTTCCGAGTCGCTGGGATTACAGGTGTGCGCCATGACACCTGGTTAATTTTTGCATTTTTAGTAGAGATGGGGTTTTTCCATGCTGGTCAGGCTTCTCTCGAACTCCTGACCTCGTGATCCACCCGCCTCAGCCTCCCAGAGTGCTAGAATTACAGGCGTGAGCCACTGTACCTGGCTGGTAAATTCTTAATATGTTTTTAATTAATCCATCAATTATTTAATATAAGGGCTAAGCTGTGTCGTATTTAATGAAAGTGAAGGACACACTGAAAATGAAACAGTCTAAGATGATTTCATGAATGAACGTGGAATAGAACCGAATCTTGAAGAATTTCGTCACATTTGGATCAGTAGAGAGAGAGAAGGCCCTGAAGCTGGGTACAGCATGTTGACAAACGGTTGGAAGAGTGGAATGAGCTCAGAACATTCAGAACGCAGGGAAGAGACCAGCCTGGCTGCAGAGGAAATGAGGTATGGAGAGAGGAGACAGATTACTCAACAATGAATCATGTCAGCTGCCAATTTCTAAACCAGTTTGTATACATAGGAACTATTTAATTTTCTAATGCTAGATTTCAGTTTATAAAACAAATCTTATTTTAAAATCTTATCTAAAAAATGCTGCTTTTAAAATAGCCAGGGGTTAGTTTCAGGCATGGTGGCTCATACCTGTAATCCCAGCTACTCAGGAGGATTGCCTGAGCCCAGGAGGTCAAGATCAGCCTGGGAAAGATAGGAAGTCCTCCCTCCCTCCCTCCCTTTCTCCTTCCCTCCCTCCCCCCCTTCCTCATTCCCTCCCTCCCCCCCTTCCTCATTCCCTCCCTCCCTCCCTCCCGTCCTCATTCCCTCCCTCCCGCCCTTCCTTCCTTCCTTCCTTTTTTTTTTTGGACAGAGTTTCGCTCTTGTTGCCAAGGATGGAATGCAATGGTGTGATCTTGGCTGACTGCAACCTCTGCCTCCCGGGCTCAAGCGATTCTCCTGCCTCAGTCTCCTGAGTAGTTGTAATTACAGGTGCCCATCACCACACCCAGCTAATTTTTGTATTTCTAGTAGCGACAGGATTTTGCCTTGTTGGCTAGGCTGGCCTTGAACTCCTGACCTCAAATGATCCACCTGCCTGGGCCTCCTAAAGTGCTGGGATTACAGGCATGAGCCCACCACACCCGGCCCCCATTCCTTTAAAAAAAACTTAATAAAAATAAATGAATAACCAGGTGTTCTATTGTGCTCCCTTGACATTCAAGACCAAACTCCCCCAAATAACTTATTTCTCCTTTCAGGCACAGCTATAAGATCCATTTTTCTACTCTTGGGAGAATGCAGTATAAAGGTGAATTGGAATTCTCTTCACATAATTCAGAATCATAGGTCATTCAGGCTTCCAGTATAGTGTTTAAATATTTTCCCCCACTACATGTTTAACTATTGGTTAAAATTAAATGTGATATCCAACTAATCTGAAAATACCCTGATGTAAAAACCTGCATGTGGGCAGGGTACAGTGGCGCACACCCAGCACTTTGTGAGGCCCAGGCAGGCGGATCACCAAGTCAGGAGATTGAGACCATTCTGGCTAACATGGTAAAACCCCATCTCTACTAAAAAAAGTTAGCTGGGTGTGGTGTCACATGCCTGTAGTCCTAGCTACTTTGAAGGCTGAGGCAGGAGAATCGCTTGAATCTGGGAGGTGAAGGTTGCAGTGAGCCGAGATCGCACCACTGCACTCCAGCCTGGGTAACAGAGTAAGACTCCATCTCAAAAAAAAAAAAAAAACCTTCCTGTGTTTATAGGAGCTTAATTCATGATTGCCAAAAAGTAGATGCAAACAAGATGTCCTTCCATAAGTGAATGAATAAACAAAATTGTGTCATACTATGCAATAAGAACATTATTCAGGCCTGGTGTGGTGGCTCACGCCTGTAATCCCAGCACTTTGGGAAGCTGAGGTGGGTGGATCACCTGAGGTCAGGAGTTCAAGACCAGCCTGGCCAACATGGCAAAACCCCATCTCTACTAAAAATACAAAAATTTGCTGGGCGTTGTGGTGGACGCCTGTAATCTCAGCTACTTGAGAGGCTGAGGCAGGAGATTTGCTTGAATCTAGGAGGTGGAGGTTGCAGTGAGCTGAGATCGCACCACTGCACTCCAGCACAGGCAACAAGAGCGAAACTCCCTCTAAAACAAACAAACAAACAAACAAACAAAATTATTCAGCAATAAAAGGGAATATGTTATCAAGCCATGAGAAGACATGGATGGTTCTGAAATGCACATTACTAAGTGAAAGAAGCCAGCCGTGAAAAAACCAGAGACACTATATTTTTTCCATTTATGTGATGTTCTGGAAAAGGCAAAACTATAGAGATTGTAAACAGATCACACGTTGCCAGAGACTTAGGGGGTAGGAAGGAGAGCTGAATAAGTAAAATGCATGAGATGTATTTTTGGGCAGAAACTATTCTGTTTGATCCTGTAATAGTGGATCCTTGACACTACACATTTATTAAAACCCACAGAATTCTACAACACAGAGAGCGAACCTTAATGCATGCAAATAGAAACAATCATTTAGAAGGTCAGGAGATCCCAGGTTGGAATACAGAATATCATGAAAAAAAAATCTAACTGAATTGCAAATGTATTAAACAACCTCATTAAAGAATGTAGAAAGGAAAAGCTGCTGAGTCTAAAATTCTGGAAGGGAGCAGACCCAACGCCTATCCCACAGCAATTGTGTGTGAGTGGCCCTTACCTTCCCGGGGCTGCTGGGCCAGTTGATCAGATCCACCCCTGGCACCCTGAGAAAAGCCTCTCCCCCCATCCCCTCAGGAGGAGCCTTGTAAGTAAGCCAGTTCCCCCAGGCACCTCCAAGATCCTTTGCCTGGGCTCTGGGCACATTGTATGTACCAGCTCAGAATGTTTGCCCAAACTACAGCTACCCTAAGCTTTGGCAAAATCCTGGAATATCTCCCTTTGGGTCCTGCAATCGTTTAGGGTGGGAAACCAAGGTCAAAGTCAGCAGGTGCACCCTCAGGCAGCGGTGGCCGAAGCACAGGTAGGTCAGTAGACGGCTGTGCCCTCTCTAAGCAGCATGTCATTTTATGTATTTAATTAGTAAGCCGAGGGCAGTGCAGAGGCACGTTCTCACAGGCTGTCAACTCAACCAGCCTGTTCTCTGTGCCAATTGTTTCGAACTGTACTTGAGATTTGTTTTAATCAGGTAGAGTAAGATAACAAATGTGGAGACATCTGCCTTGAAAGATGTTTATTACTCACAGTCCAGAGAGGAGGGGGCACGGCACACCATCTAAAAAAACATTAAAAAAATTTTTAAAAACGAAAATTTCCGTTTAATGGAGGAGATTTACCCCAAAATCTTCAAATTGCCTTGCAAGGTGACAAGGGCTGTGTCGAGAGTTTGTGTGTGATGCCACGAGATATTCAAAGAAATGTCTGAATAACTAAAGGAAAGCTTCTCATCAGAGCCAACATTTAAAGAGCACCTTGAAGGGTAAGGAACAATTTAAAAAGTAGAGGCCAGCTGCGGTGGCTCACACCTGTCATTCCAGCATTTTGGGAGGCTGAGATGGGCGGATCACAAGGTCAGGAGTTCAAAACCAGCCTGGTCAACTTGGTGAAATCCCATCTCTACTAAAACTACAAAAATTAGCCACCTGTAATCCCAGCTACTTGGGAGGCTGAGGAAGGATAATTGCTCAAACCTGGGAGGCAGAGGGTGCAGTGAGCTGAAATTACACCATTGCACTCCAGCCTAGGCAACAGAGCGAGACTTGGTCTCAAAAAAAGAGAAAACAAACAGGTAAGCTTGTGTCGCTTTCTTCCACTTATCTCCTGGAAGCAGAAGCAGTGTCTCTAATTAGAAGACTTCTGGCCCTGCACAGTGGCTCACACCTGTAATCCCAGCACTGCAGGAGGCCGAGGCCGGTGGATCACCTGAGGTCAGGAGTTTGAGACCAGCCTGACCAACATGATGAAATCCCGTCTCTACTAAACATACAAACAAGCAGCCAGGTGTGGTGGTGGGCGCCTGTAATCCCAGCTACTTGGGAGGCTGAGGCAGGAGAATCACTTGAACCCGGGAGGCGGAGGTTGTGGTGAGCTGAGATTGCACCCCTGCACTCCAGCCTGGGCAACAAGAGCGAAACTCTCAATTAAAAAAAAAAAAAAAAAAAAAAAAAGGAACAAGAAGAGAAGACTTCCGGATTCCTCCAGAAGAGGGATGTGTGGTTGCCCTTTGAAAGGGCTACCCTGGAACCGGGGAGGGTGGGGAAGCCAAAACGAATGGCTGGTGGCAGAGTGACAGGCGAACTTGTAACTCTTATTCCTGCTGCAAGCAGATGAAACATGCACTTAATTTCCAGGAAAGTGGCTGCTGGGATAGCAGCTGAGGGAAATCAAAGGCTCAGCGGGCCCCCGTAATTCACACTCATTTTGTGTAGCCAGAGCAGATGATGGATGGGATGGAGGGTAAAAATGTCCCCAGTTTTTGCTGGCACACTGCTGTGCTGAGGCCGGTCCCACCCCTCTGTCTCCCTCTGCATACATGCCCAGGGCAGCCAAAAATCTGGGTTCGTGCAGGGAAAGAAAATGAAAATATCCTTTTCTACACCCGCTCAGGCTGCCCAGGCAGCTGGTGCAGACAAGTGACCCACTTCCATCACCTAATCTGTGTTGTCTGTGCTGCCGGGCCCTCCTCCGCCCAGCGACACTCATTGTGATCTATTCTATTTACCCACAAATGCCAAATTTACTTCTGAGGAGTGACACGTGATAATGATATCCCTATGTCGAAGACTTTTATTTGAGATGAAAGACCAAACAGAGCCTGGCTTGTCTGATTAGTGCCTGAAGTTCTGTGGTTATTCACAGAATACAGGCAGGGATTTATTGGGGGGTTTTGTTCTTTCCCTCCCCTACATGATTGGGTTACTGAGAGCTAAGCTCATCCTCCACTGAAGCCTGGTGTCTGTTAGTCACTCATCTGCTCTGTGTCAGGCAAGTTCACGTATTTTTTTTTTCCTTAAAACTTCACATGATGGCCGGGTGCAGTGGTTCATTCCTGTAATCCAAGCACTTTGGGAGGCCAAGGCAGGTGACTCACTTGAGGTCAGGAGTTCAAGACCACCTTGGCCAACATAGTGAAACCCCGTCTCTACCAAAAATACAAAAATTAGCTGGGCGTGGTGGCAGGTGCCTGTAATCCAAGCTACTTGGGAGGTTGAGGCAGGAGAATCGCTCGAACCTGGGAAGCAGAAGTTGCAGTGAGCCAAGATTACACTACTGCACTCCAGCCTGGGCAACAGAGTGAGACTCTGTCTCAAAAAGAAAAGAAAAGAAAGATACACACACACAAATCAACAACAACAACAAAGAACGTCTCATGAGCTTCTTTTGTCCTCGTGAGCACACTGTAAGATGGTTCTCTTGTCCCTATTTCACAGACAGGGAAATTGAGGCTAGCAGCCAACTGGTCGCCTAGTTGGAATTCTATTCAAGACTATGCTCTTTTCTCTGCATGGTTAGTTACTATGTTAATTTAGAGTCCAAATCCTTTAGCAGACACCATCCAGGTTCCCCGAAATAAGGAACAATAGAAGAATGTCTTGAGTTAATCAGGCACCACGGGGGATGATCGTTCTTCCCCTGTTTGTGGTCTTCCAGTTACTTCAGACTTTCTAGTTCCAGGAAGTCATCTGGAGTGTCTGTGCAGGTCACAGAGGTTACCATGGCATCCATGCTGCCATCAGTCAGCCTAAAAGACCTTACAGGCAGGTCCCATGAGACCATGCATTGGCAAGGACAGGAAGAGCGGAAAAGGCACAGTGGAAGCATCCAGCTGTGACCTTGGAGCAGTTGAAGAGGCAGGAGTGGCTCAGGCTAGGAGGTGGGGAAGAGGTCGGTGGGATCAGTGATAGCTGGAGAATTTCAGTGACCTCCTGAAATTCAGCAGCATAAGCTGCTCTGAGATACCTAAAGATGGAAGTCATAGGAGGGGCTGAGGGATCAGAAGTTTCCTCTCTTTTCCTGATTATGTCTTACTCAACCTTTAAAATCCAGTTCCAAGGACAGTTCTCAAAGTGTTATTTTATTTTTTTCAGAACTGGGTCATCTTCCTCCAAACTCCGCAAGCTCCCAGAGCTCTTAACCTGATTGCAATACGGTCTTCTGTCTTGTACTTTGGCTGTCTTTGGTCTTATTTTCCCAGTTAATTTTCCTAGACCGTAAGTCCCTGTGTTAGGTCTCTTTCTCCTTTTTACATTCAGTATCTCCTAGTTCCTACACTTATTAAGAAAGAGACCCTGTTTCAGAATCTTGCCTACAATCTGACCAGAATGCTTCACACCTTAATGACATGGTGATTCTTTTCTTCTCCTCTTCCTCCACATCCTCCTTCTCTTTCTTCACCTCCTCCTCCTCTTCCTCCACCTTCCCCTGCCTCCTTCTTCTTTTTCTCCGCCTCCTCTTCCTCCTTCCTTTTCTTCCTCTTCATTCTTCTCCTCCACCTCTTCCTGCTCCTTCTTCTACTTCTCCTTCTTCTTCTCTTCCTCTTCCTCTTTTTACTTTTATTTTTTAGAGACCGAGTCTTGCTTTGTTGCCCAGGCTAGAGTGCAGTGATGTGATCGTAGCTCACAGAAGCCTCAATCTCCTGGGCTCAAGCAATCCTCCCACTTCAGCCTCTCAAGTAGCTGGGCACACAGGCACACAATGCTATGCCCAGCTAATTTATTTTTCATAGAGATGGGGTCTCACTATGCTGCCCAGACTGGTCTTGAACTCCTGACCTCAAGTGATCCCCCTACTCCAGCCTTCCAAAGTACTGAGATTCCAGGTGTGACCTACCACACCAAGCCATGATATTGTTTTTGAATGAATGAATGAACGCCTAATGAAGGAAGTCAGATGGAGACCAGATCAGGGAAGAGAAAGGAGTTCTTGTTGGTTCTCCAGCAAAGACATCACTGCGGCTTTGACTCCACTGCAGCCTGATTTTCCCAGGAGGGTGTCAAGTCTTGCTCATATTGGGAGAGCCAAGAGATGGAGGGAGGGAGACAGCCAGGGCTTGTGGATCCATCCACATCAGAGGAAATGCCCTTGACAGGGTCAAACTGGTGCCTACTGGGCATGGCCTTGGGTACTTGTCATTCCCAGGGCATTCCCATGAATCAGAAGCAGGGGATGCAGGGAAAGGCACTCATCTCAGAGGCTAGGGATGGAGGGAAAGACTCGTCTCCAAGGCTAGAAGATGGAGGGAAGGGGAGGGAGCACTGTGGCCAGAGACAGCACCTAGGCTGACTAATTAAACCCTTTGGTATCTGGCCCCCTCCAGCACAAGCAGATTATCACTGCTGAATCAGCTTCCTGCCAAGATGACACTCACACTCTTTTTTTTTTTTCCTGCTTGATTTGCTTAATGGAAGCTGACAGTGAAGTTCAACCCTGATTGTCAGATTTCAGTAGGAACCTCAAGAGGGGAGAAGAAGGCAGACATTTGAGGAATAAAAATAGCACACATAATGAGATCCTTTATTTAGCTGAACCACTTCGTTAATATTTCACCTCTCTCTCTCTCTCACACACACACACACACACACACACACACAGAATTGTGCACACAAACATCTGATTTTCACTGAGTCTGGAGGCTTCGCCAGAGTCCTGTGTGGAAGACAGGACATTCATCTTGGATAGTAGAAATCTGCAAAAGGGATGTCCTTTTTTTTTTTTTTTTTTTTTTTGAGATGGAGTCCTGCTCTGTCTCCCAGGCTGGAGGGCAGTGGCATGATCTCGGCTCACTGCAACCTCCACCTCCTGGGTTGAAGCGATTCTCGTGCCTCAGCCTCCTGAGTAGCTGGGATTACAGGTGTGCACCACCACACCCAGCTAATTTTTTTGTATTTTTAGTAGAAACAGGATTTTGTCATGTTGGCCGGGCTGGTCTTGAACTCCTGACGTCAAGCCATCTGCCTGCCATGGCCTCCCAAAGTGCTGGGATTACAGGCATGAGCCACCGCACCCGGCTGAGATGTCCTTTAATGTTGAAGCTGAGAATATTCCCCAACATTCTTCCAACTGGCCTCCCTGCTCCCCACTCTCTTTCAATAGATCCATTTTCCAAAGGGTGGCCTGGGAAATTGGTCTGGATGGCAAAGTTAAATACATGGGTTAGTAGTGCTTGTGACCTTGGATAGACCCTTGACGTCCTGTGCTTCTCATCCAGTAAAATGAGGTCTGGAGGGTTTTATTTATTTCTTGAAGCCTGAGCTGCTCATCAGAGACAGCTGCAGTAGGACTTACCTCTTCAATGTGAGAAAGAAATGAGACGGCATAGGTAAAGCCTCTCTATCTGCCCTGTCACGTGGTATATGGACTATAAATGTCAGCTCCTTTCTTGCTTTGAAGTGTAAGTTTTTGTGACTTTACAGGGAGTCGCCCAGTATTTCTACGGGTCAGAGTTGAAGCTCTAGGTCTAAAAAGGGAGACTGGAATCTAAGCATAGAGGCTAACATCGTTAAGTGCCACATGCCATCTACTGTACCCTTTAAAAAACAGGGTTTGTGGGCTCACGCCTGTAATCCCAACACTTTGGGAGGTCGAGGTGGGTAGATTACAAGGTCAGGAGATCAAGACCAGCCTGGCTAACATGGTGAAACTCCATCTCTACTAGAAATACAGAAAATTAGTTGGGTGTGGTGGCACACACTTGTAGTCCCAGCTACTCGGGAGGCTGAAGCAGGAGAATCGCTTGAACCCAGGAGGTGGAGGTTGCAGTGAGCCGAGATGGCGCCAATGCACTCCAGCCCAGGCGGCAGAGTGAGACTCTGTCTCAAAAAAACAAAAAACAAAAAACAAAAAACCCAAACAAACAAACAAAAAAAACAGGGTTTGTTTGCCTGGCCAGTAACAAACAGCTCTCCAGGAAAATACAGGTTTTGATTAATAGGAGGTTTATCACTTGTCACAAAAAAGGAGGACACTGGGAGTGTTCTCCAAAGCAGTGTCTCCCGAGGGAAAGTGACAGGAGGGTTTTATGGGGTGATGGGGGGCGGAGGGTGCATCATCGCAAGTAGAGGATGGGTCCCAATGGTTCAGGTGCAAAATCCGTCATGCCAGTGCACGGGTCACATGTGATGGTAGCGGAGCTGTAACACCTCCCAGGGTGAAGACTTTAGCACGGTCACAGGGAAAGTTCACTCAGGTTTATCTCTAAGCTGCGGGGTCTGTCAGGAGCTGTTTTGTTGTTGCTGCTGCTGCTGTCTGTTTTTCTGAGATAGCGTCTCACTGTATTGCCCAGGCTGAAGTGCAGTGGCTCACTGCAACTTCCATCTCTTGGGTTCAAGTATTCCTCCTGCTTCAGCCTCCCGAGTGGCTGGAATTACAGGCTTGCGCCACCATGCCCAGCTGATTTTTCTATTTTTAGCAGAAATGGGGTCTCGCCATGTTGGCCAGGCTGGTCTCAAATTCCTGACCTCAAGTGATCCGCCCACCTCAGCCTCCCAAAGTGCTGGGATTATAGGCATGAGCCACCGCGCTAGGCCCAAGAGCTGTTTTTAACCAACCAGGTCACTGCATTCTATACAGAGTTTAGGAGTGCAGGAGGCTGTGAAACAGGGTGATTGCTCAGGTTGATTGAAGTCCCTGGAGACCCTCCCTGTCTGCTTACAGTACTATTAATATCTAAGGGCTTCATAGGTAGTAATTTGTGTAAACCTCATCACAGCTGTGTGAGATGCAGAGTCTTGTCCCACCTTACAGATGAGGCAACTGAGGTACAGAAGAGTTAAATACCTTGCTGCAAGTTGTCACAGTGAGTCCGTGCTGAACCACCACTCCACACTTCTGACACCAAACGTGTGTGGGTTTTCCACATCCAGCAATTCTCCAGTTCCCTGTGTATGGGAAGTAGAAAAATTCCTTTTTAAAGTTTCCTTTCTTCTTTAAGTGTGCTAATAACTTTGTTAAGCCCTATCCTATGTAGCTGTGAGACATGCCATGCTTACATTCTATGTCCTTGTACTTTGACCAAGCTATCTGTGCTGGACGTGCTCACAGGCATGTCCCAGCTCTCCATCGCTTTTACCTGTTTAGAAAAGTTTTAAGTTGCTAGCCAATCGGGTTTTAGTTTAGATTGTGAGGTCTGGCTCCAGCCAACGGAGGTCAGACACAGCAGTAAGGAGGACCCTAAATGTGTAAGGAATAAAGTTGTGTGTTTTCCTTTGTTCATTGTACTCTCGTGGCACAATGGCTGGCGAGGGTACCCTTCCTGCAGCCCAGGAAGTAAAAATTGCATTGCTGAAAGATCCTTTGTCTCAGTGCTGATTTTTCTTTGTGGCACTGAGCATCTATTTCCAACACTGTGGATATCAGTTTGGTGGTTCACATGCATTTACTACATTTGTTGATTTATTATAAAATATTTATTATTTTATTTCAGTTGTTTTGAGAGAGCAGATGGTTTCTGGTTACATGGATAGATTTTTTTTTTTTAAGTTCTGGGATACATGTGCAGAATGTGCACACTTGTTACACAGGTATACCTGTGCCGTGGTGGTGGTTTGTGGCACCTATCAACCCATCATCTAGGTTTTAAGCCCCACATGCATTAGGTATTTGTCCTCATGCTCTCCCTCCCCTTGTCCCCCACCTCCTGACAGGCCTCTGTGTGTGATGTTCCCCTCCCTGTGTCCATGTGCTCTCACTGTTCAACTCCCACTTATGAGTGAGAGCATGTGGTGTTTGATTTTCTGTTCCTGTGTTAGTTTGCTGAGAATGACAGCTTCCAGGTTCATCCATGTCCCTGCAAAGGACATGAACTCATTTTTTTTTTGTGGCTGCAATGGATAAATTCTTTACTGGTAACTTCTGAGATTTTGGTGTACCCATCACCTGAGTAGTGAGCCAATGTGTACACTGTACCTACTATCCCTCACCCCTCTCCCACCCTTCCCCCCGAATCCCCAAAGTCCATTATATCATTCTCATGCCTTCATGCCCTCATAGCTTAGCTGGCACCTATCTGTGAGAACATATGATATTTGGCTATTTGGTTTTGCCTTCCTGAGTTACTTCACTTAGTGAATAATAGTCTCCAATTCCATTTAGATTGCTGTGAATGTCATTATTTCATTCCTTTTCATGGCTGAGTAGTAGTCCATGGTGTATATATACTACATTTCCTTTATTCACTCATTGATTGATAGGCATTTAGGTGGGTGCCATATTTTTGAGTTGTGAATCGTGTTGTTCTAAACATGCATGTGCAAGCATTTGATTCATATGACTTCTTCGCCTTTGGATAGCTACCCAGTAGTGAGATTGCTGGGACAAACTGTAGTTCTACTTTCAGTTCTTCAAGGAATCTCCATACTGTTTTCCACAGTGGTTGTACTAGTTTACACTCCCACCAGCAGTTTAAAACATAAAAATGAACAGGCAGATGAACAGATATGTAGGGCAAGGTCCAGAAGGGTCTGAGAACAGGAGCTTCTATTCCCATGTAGTTAGGATGCAACCACCCTTGAAGCACATAAAGCCATTCATCAACTCAGAAGTTCTCTGGATCTCATAGCTCAGGGACTTTATGGGGACTTCATTACATAGGTTTGATCAATTATTATTAACTGAATCTCTAGCCTCCCTCCCTTCCCTAGAAGATAGAAGTAGAGCTGAATGTTCCACGCTTCTAATCATGAGCTGGTCTTTCCCCAGTGGCCAGCCCCTATCTTCAAGTTCTCTAAGAGCCCACCAAGAGTTGCCTTATTAGAATCAAAGATGCTGTTATCACCCAGGAAATTCGAAGGGATTTAGGAGCTCTGGGTAAGTTGCTTCTCTCACCCCCATCATTCAGATAACTGCAAGGGTTTTAGGAGTTCTGTGCCAGGAACTGGGGGACAGAGACCATGTCTGTGTTTCTTATTGTGCTATGGTGTTCACCATAGAATACCAGGTACAGAAGATGGAGGTAAAAAGAAGAAAACCCAATTAATGACTCAAGGCACTTGGACTAACTACTCTCTGTTGACCTGTTTACATGCTTCTAACATGGCCACGTATGGGAACCACACAAACCATCATTTGAGACACATGCATTTCTCACTATGGACATCATGGTTCTGTTGACCACTCCATCAGAAATAAATCTCCTTTCTTATTTGTAGGATTCTGAACTCAAAGTAGCCCTGGTAAACCCACCTACTCCTTCCTTCCCCACCGATACGGTTTGACTCTCTGTCGCCATCCAAATCTCATCTCCAATTATAATCACCATGTATCCAGGGAGGGATTTGGTGGGAGGTAACTGGATCATGGGGGCGGTTTCCCCCATGCTGTTCAATCGTGAGTGAGTGCTCACAAGATCTGATGGTTTAAACGTGTTTGGCAGTACCCTCCCACCCACCTCCTGCCACCTTGTGAAGAAGGTGCTTGCTTCTCCTTCACCTTCCGCCGTGATTGTAAATTTCCTGAGGCCTCACCAGCCATGCAAAACTGTGAGTCAATTAAATCTTTTTTTCTTTATAAAGTACCCAGTCTTAGGTAGTTCCACGTAGCCATGTGAAAACAAACTAATACACCCACCCTACAAAAAGGATACTCTTCATACACATTTACATTTGTGATTGTTGAGAAAAAAATCTGTAAACTCACACTCTACTCATTGTTATGCAAAGCCACCAAGCTGCCCACTTTTTCAAGTGTATCTGAGTGACATTTAATTAATACAAATATTTAACTGTATTTCCAAAAAGCAGGCATGATTTTTGTTATTCACCAGTTTCCCACTGTCCGTGGAATGGGAACTCTGAAGACAGAACAAATAATAACGATCATGACAGGAGGAATTCCCCAACCTTTACTCACTTCATGTTCCATCTGCTCCACCACCAAAGTGACTAGGAAACTGGCCAGAGAGCTGGAGATAAGACTCCAACAGCAAGAGAAGTCCCAGTCAATGAAACCAGTGGGACCCAACCAGCCCCTCACCTGTCAGTCAAGCTCACTACCTCCCTGCTCCTCCTACGCCTAGCATGCTGTGTAAGTGCTGTGGCACAGTAAGAAACATAGCCATCATCTCTGTCCTTCATTCCTGAAACAGAAGTCTAGAAATGTTTGTAACTTGCTGAGTGATGAGGGTGATAGAAACATCTTACCCAGAGTTCCTAAATCTCTTCAAATTTCTTGGGTGATAACAGCATCTTCGGTTCTAATGAGCCAACTCTTGGTCGGCTTCTGGAGAGCTTTAGGATCAGGACTGGTCACCAGAAAGACCAAGCCATGCTTAGAAGCTTGGAATTATCAGTTCCATTCCTACCCTCTAGGGAGGGGAGAGGGGCAAGAGAGTAAATGAACAATAATTGATTAAATCTATGTGATAAAGTCTTCATAAAGTCGTCCAACAGCTTCTACTTTCTCCCTATGGTAGAAGTGAACTGATCTCCACCAACACTGCTACAGAGATCCCAGAGAAATCCAAATAAAACTAAAAGAATGTACATACCCAACTCTTAGGGAGGGAAGTGGGAAGATCGCATGAGCTCAGGAGTCAGAGAGCTGCCTGGGTATCATAGCAAGATCCTGTTCTTCACAGAAAGGAGAAAAAAGGAAGAATGTATATACACAAAACAGAAAGAAGGGGCATGGATGTGGGGGGCTGTGGTTAGTGGTTGAGGGGTCTCAATACATTGCAAGAAGACAAAAATCAGATGAAAGAAGTAACTGGATGCATACAACAGAAAAATCCCCAGCCCAGAATATGCTGAAGAAGAAATAGCATCGTGTGGGAATTGGTCTCCTGGGAAGAGCTCAGGACACACCCTAGACTAGAGGTCCGGGAGAAGAGAGGTTGGCAGTGAGAGGGCGAGCCTGAGCCAAGAACTTAATTGAATATTTGTTCTCCAAACAGATGTGACACTTAGGCCTTCACTCTATGCTTGGTTCTTGTAGAAGAGAAACTAGTGGAGTTCCAAGATGGAAGCCACGCAGCAGGTGGACTGGAATGGAGAAAAGACTTTGGGAGTTTCCAGGAAGGTTTTTTTCCAGTAAAGAAACTAGATGTGGCAGGGCGCGGTGGCTCACACCTGTAATCCCAGCACTTTGGGAGGCCGAGGTGGGTGGATCACCTGAGGTTGGGAGTTCAAGACCAGCCTGACCAACATGGAGAAATGCTGTCTCTAGTAAAAATACAAAATTAGCTGGGCATGGTGGCATGTGCCTGTAATCCCAGCTACTCGGGAGGCTGGGGCAGGAGAATCGCTTGAATCCAGAAGGTGGAGGTTGTGGTGTGGTGAGCTGAGATCACACCATTGCACTCCAGCCTGGGCAACAAGAGTGAGACTCCGTGTTAAAAATAAATCAATAAATAAACTAGATGCACCCGAATAGCTAGAATTATAGACAGACTGGATAATTTTGGTGATATAGCAAAGACATAATAGTATTTTACTAACAAGAAAAGGGAGGAAGAAAAGAAGGAAGGAGAAAAGGAAGACGGGAGCTTCAAGTTGGGGGAAAAAATCAGAATAAGAAACTCGGGACTAAATATAAAGCAAAATAAAACAGAAATGTTTCTGAACCATGAATAGTGTTTTTAAAAAGAGAGAAATCAATTCGATATGCACGCTAAGAACATTTATTCTTGGGCGGCATTACCCCTTTGAAATGAAATGTAATCCTGGATTACTACCTGGCTCTGCAATCTGAAAAACTGACATAATCATGATGAGTGAATGTCTTTGTTTTCCCTTTTGCTGTTGTTTTTTGTTTTGGATAGGTTTGGTTTTCGATTTAGAATTAACCTATGGGAAACGTAAAGAAGTTTTCCTTTTGGTTATGACACACATCACCTTTGTGTTTTCCATCTTGCTAGTGTAAAAAAAAGTGATGTTATGGCTTAAAAGAAGTTGGAGAACAGAGAGAAGGATGGAGGAAGAAAAGAGAAAGGGATGTGATTGCTAAAAGCCTCAACTTTGATGGGCTGGAGTCAGCACTCCACCAAGGTTGATGCAATAAGAAACAAATGTTTAAATATGTTATTTAAAATTTTAAGGGGTAGCCATGAATATAACTACAAAATAGAAATATCAAAAAGTAGTGCCCGAGCACGGTGGCTCACGTCTGTAATCCCAGCACTTTGGGAGGCTGAGTCAGGTGGATTACCTGAGGTCAGGAGTTCGAGACCAGCCTGGTCAACATGGTGAAACCCCGTCTCTACTAAAAATACAAAAATTAGTTGGGTGTGGTGGCAGGCACCTGTAATCCCAGCTACTCAAGAGGCTGAGGCAGGAGAATCACTTGAACCTGGGACATGGAGGCTGCAGTGAGGTGAGACCATGCCACTGCACTAAACCTGGGCAACAGAGAAAGACTCTATCTCGAAAAAAAAAAAAAAAAAAAAAAGAAAAGTAGGATTGAAGGAGTTTCGGGAGCACAGCATGGATCTACTCCAGGGAGTGCTGTTTTGCTGTTGTGTTCTGTAGGAAGCAAAGGCATGAACCTTGGAGGTAACGGACCAACATTTTTGTCTTCTGTATCAGAAAGTCTGTATATAATCTTTTTGACTGATAAATCACAAAATATTGATATTAGTGTATTATCTGGAAGAGAAACAAAAAACAGGAGTTAAAAGTTGTAATTTCTATTGAAGGGGAAGCCTGTTTCTTTGTCGTTAAACACCTTTTGAACTCTCCGATATTTTTATTTGTACATTTGATATATTCATTAAAATTTGAATTTCAAAAATTAAAAGATCATTCTAGCAAACAAAATATAAAAGAAAATAACAATGTAAGCATTACATTCTCTCCTGGGAAATTGTGACTGTGCTCAAGATAACAGATTCATTTGCTTTAGACCAAATTTGAGAATCTTAAATTTTGCACAAGACCTGAATGTTCATAAATTAAATAAAATGCACCAGTGACTCTCGCACTCTACTTTTGACCTCGATCTCGTTGCATGGGTCACATGCTTTTGCAGAATCTTCTCATCCCTGGTCCAAAGCACTATGCAGTCAGCTTATCAAATAACCCTCCATCTGGTCTCCCTCATGAATCACACTCAGAACCCAATCGCTTAAGAGAAATTCATTTTTCTGCTCTTGTTCCTTTTCCGTGTAAGATCCTGACCTTCAGATATCATATTAGTTCATCTCATATAGAGGCTTCCTGGTCTGACTTTAATTCCCTTCCCTCCTTGCTTCCTGCAATTATTCCCCACTGCCCACTCCCTCCTGCTGCAGTCATCGGCAAGTCCATCTCCGATGCTCTTTTATTTCTTCCAAGGCCAGTCAGGTAGCAGTCTTCAAAGCCACACCAATGGTAAAGAAAGAGAACGGCTGAGAAATGCAGCTTGCGCTAAGAAAAGAGAATGGCTAAGAAATGCAGGTATTACTTCCTCTCTATTATAGACAAGAAATCAAGCTTCATAAAAGTTAGGTACCTGCTCTGGTCACATAGCTGTTACGGAACTGCAAAGTTTGCTAGATCCAATTTTTCCTTTTAAAGAGATAGGGTCTCACTGCATTACTGCCCAGGCTAATCTGGAACTCCTGGGCTCAAGCAATCCTCCTGCCTTAGCCTCTCAAAGTGCTGGGATTACAGGAGAGAACGACCACGCCCAGCCCCTAGGTCCAAATTTGAAGTCTTGTCTATTTAACTTTCTGTGTCTTTTAAAAATGTAAACCCACAGTGGAATTCCTTTGTGGCTAGCTTTTAATATAAGGTAACCGACATTGAATAACAAAATAGAGTTGAATATTGCTGTATTCTTTTATATTTAAAGTTTTTATTTCCATAGGTTATTGTGGAACAGGGGGGGTTTGGTTACATGGATAAGTTCTTTAGCGGCAATTTGTGAGGTTTTGGTGCACCCGTCACCCGAGCAGTATATACTGAACCCGATTTGTAGTCTTGTACCCCTCATCCTCTTCCCACCCTTTCTACCGGAGTCCCCAGAGTCCACTGTATCATTCTTATATACAATGTAAGCTTTGCATCCTCATAGCTTAGCTCCCACTTATGAGTGAGAACATACAATATTTGGTTTTCTATTCCTGAGTTACTTCACTTAGAATAGTAGTCTCCAATTCCATCCAGGTTGCTGTGAATGCCATTAATTCATTCCTTCTCATGACTGAATAGTATTCCGTCATATAGATACACCACGGTTTCTCTATCCACTTGTTGATTGATGGGCATTTTTGCTATTGCAAATTGTGCTGCTATAAACATGGGCATGCAAGTGTCTTTTTTATATAATGACTTATTTTCCTCTGGATAGATAACCAGTAGTGGGATTGCTAGATCAAGTGGTGGTTCTACTTTTAGTTCTTTAAGGAATCTCCACACTGTTTTCCATAGTGGTGGTACTAGTTTACCTTCTAACCAGCTGGCTTGTAGTTTACATTCTAACCAGCTGGCTTGTAAACCAGCAACTTGGAGTCGGCACCACATTTTGGGAATGAGAAAAAAAAATCCAGGATTCTTTCAGGGATCTGGGGTCTGATCTTGGTCCTGTAAGCAATTAACTCGTTTTGCTTGCATTTTTCTCATTTAAAAAACAAGATGATTTACTGGATAATAAGTTCTCTTCCAATCCTGAATAATTTATATTCCAGAAGGAAATAAAGCTCATTAAAGTAATTTTCAAATTCAGATACCTTGCAAATCGCTGAGGTGAATGAGGTGGAAAAGTGGATTTAAGGTTAAATAGTAAGACAATAATTGAACTAAAGATAAAATCTTCACATCCTAACAAGTAGCTTGATACTGTGCAGTATGGCACCATAGTGCATTCGTCTGCTTGGAGTGCCATAACAAAATGCCACAGGATGGGTAATGATAAGAAACAGAAGTTTATTTCTCACAGTTCTGGAGGCTGGGAAGTCCATGATGATGATGCCAAAAATGTAGGTTTTATTCTAGGACCTCTTGTCTTTGTTCGTGAGTAACCACATCTCACTGCACACTCACATAGTTTCTGGGATAAAGACGTCTCTCTGGTGTCTTTTTTTTCCTTTTCTTTCTTTCTCCCTGTCTCTTTTTCTTTCTTTTTCCTTCCTTTCTTTCTTCCTTTTTCCTTCCTGTTGTCTCAAACTTTAGAATGCATAAGGACCATCTGCAGAGACTGCTTAAACATATCATTTAACTGTGAAATTAGCTCTCAGATTGCTTGTGACCAGAGCAAAAAAAGAAAACATGCTGGTTATATACCTTCCAGAGTCCATAAGGAGCTTTCCTTTATAGGAACTAAATTTTTGCAATTCATTCTAAAATAAGCATCAATGAGAAATGAATGAATGCTGCTTTTAACAAAATCCTGATAGTAACAAAGCTATTTCTCATAGCATCTCTCAATACACTGTAATGTCAAAACAGAATCAATAAAACCATTATTCTGGAATTATGGATTATAGAATGTTCTTAAATACATGCAATTTTGTTTATTCCAAATGCATGGAATAATTAAAACTAGGTTAACAAAGCATTGCTTAAAACCCGTGGGCAACATGCTTTTAGATAAATAAGACATTTGTGATAAGCACGACTTTTTTTTTTTTTTTTTTTTTTTAAGAAACGATACTTCTGCAAAGCTTTTAAAAACAGTTGTTTTTCTTTTAAGTAGTTTAATCATTCTCCCGGGGCTTTGGTTTATACAAGTAATTTGCATAGAAACTCTTTGTTTTTGGAGGCCCATGGGTTGTATTTTAAGTAGGAATGTTAATGAGAGAGGCTGTATCAGATTTGGAAATACTATGTTCCATACCTTTTCTATTTAGTGTACGTAACTAAATATAGTTTACAACCAAATGTATCCCGATGCCTGTCTCTGTGGTGACTATTCACACCTAGCAAAAGGTCTTATTGACAAAATATTCATGAACTTTCACTCTGAGATAACAGATTGCAATGGATGAGACATAGTTCTCCAGTCCTAAGGTTGTTTTTTTTTTTTTTCATAATATTGGCTAAAAATGTTCCCAGATAATTGTTTTTCACTAGCCTTGGTATTATATATCTCACCCCTTGTTCAAGCCAAGGTGTTTTGCAGAGATGAGGGACAGGGAAAGAAAACAGTAGCAACATTCCATTGAGTTTGGTTTATGGGTTTGTTCTACTTAGAGCATCTCAGAGAAGCTCTTTTTGATACAAGCCATAACCGATTACAAATTAACGGACTATGGAAAAGAATCCAAAGATAGTGAGACTCGATCGCCACTGAGCTGAAACTAGTAGCTTTGACACAAAATACCCTCTTGCTATCAGCTTCACATAATGTGATTGCATTCCTGTTGTCATGTTTCTTATTTCCCAAGAAGTAGGATGAAGAGTTGAAAGCACAAGCAGAAAGAATAGGTATGCCTTTGTGTTTAGCAGTTATGTTACTGGGTGATGTTGCCTGATTTTAAGCCACGTGAGTAAGAGGGTTGGTACTGTCATCTTTCCAGGAGAGATATTTGCCTTTCCTAAATTTCTGTTATCTGGTTGAATCCAGTCACTGAAACTGAAAGTGTTCACAGATTACGTTTGTCTCCCATTGGCCACAAAGATTTGTGATGGGTTACAAAAGCATCTACAGGCTCAAATTATCTATTTTTAGATCAGGACTGTCTCATCAGATCTCATCAGTGGAAGTACAGCTCAGAATCCAATATATACAATCACCCGTAATTGCACTAGACATTCCATAGACAAGTTCATATTTTTGATCTGTGTTATCATACCTACCCAGCCATCTTTTCATCCACTCATTTACTTGAAAAAATGTAAACTCTGTACTGGGGGAAATATAAAACCAAACCTCCTTGTGTTTGTCCTAACCCTTTATCCTACAGTATTTATATTAGAAAGGCAGGGAGAATGCAGAATAATTCTACTATTTCAGGATCTAGTGGACAGTATCAGCAACTCTTTTCATATCCATGAGGATTTCACAGACTTGAATTATGTTTTCTTTGGCTTTCCTATCTAATTCGAATCCTTTTTATGTTCCTCCCTGGAAGCTGTTCGAATCATCTAATACTTAACTGGCAGAAAATCATTCCAGGCCCAGTGTTTCAGGGAATCAAAGAAATCCAGGATAAAAGAAGCCCAGATTCTCTAATGTCTCCTGTCAGTCACCTTTCCTAGTGCTCTTCACTTTCAGGTAGCTTCTCATTGATACATCCAGGCCAAAAAGACCCCTAGCCCCTGCTACATATAATGATGCCAATTTCATTGAATGGATCACTGAAATCCAGTTATGGTGCTATAAAATGTCATTATTCAAGATATTTAACTCTAATAAAAACACATTCTACTTATCTAATCAAATGTTTTCAAATCAAAAATAGTATTTGACAAAAATGAGTGTACATGGACTTCCAATTCTAATCAAAATTAAATAACAGAGGCAGTATTAGCTTTTCTGCCTGAAATAACAACAACAAAACTACATATATATCAACAGTTTTCAAGACACAATATCACACAGTGAGAAAGCAATGATTCTGAGAAGTGAGAAAAAAACCTAGAATTCTACATCCAAAGGAAATAGCTCCCAAAACCAAAAGTGAGGCTGGGCATGGTGGCTCACACCTGTTATCCCAGCATTTTGGGAGGCTGAGGTGGGTGGATCATCTGAGGTCAGGAGTTCAAGACCAGCCTGACCAGCATAGCAAAACCCTGTCTCTACTAAAAATACAAAAATATCAGCTAGGTGTGGTGGCAGACACCTGTAATCTCAGCTACCAGGGAGGCTGAGGCAGGAGAATCACTTGAACCCAGGAGGCAGAGGTTGTAGTGAGTTGAGATCATGCCACTGCACTCCAGCCTGGGCAACAAGAGTGAAAAAAAAAAAAAAAGGGAAATAAGATTTTCTCAGACATAAAATCTGAAAGAAATCACCAGCAGGCCTACAATATAAGAAACGTTAAAATAAATTTCTTCAAACAGGACAGAAATTATACCAGGAAGAAATAGGAATTTCTGCAAAGGAGTCAAGAATATTAGGATGGTAACTACATAGGTAAATATATAACGTTATTTGCCTGTTATTTAAACCATTTTAAAATATGACTTAAAATTAATAATGTTATAATTGTGGCATTTGTGACATATATAAAAGCGAAATGAATAATAACAATAGTACAAAGGCCAAAAGGGAAACAAAGGTTCTTATATATACATGAAATCATGTGGTATCACTTGAAGGTAGACTTGTGATGTGTTAAAAGTTACATACTACAAATCATAAAGCAACCACTAAAATAACAAAACAAAGAGTTATAGATAATGAATGATACAGCAAAGAAGATTTAAAAAGGACTAGTAACTACTGTTGATCCCAAAGAAGCAGTAAAAGAAGAAAAATGATACACTGAACAGATAGAAAAATATAAAACAAGAGATGAGGTCATGGATTTAAACCAAATCATATCAATGATCATATTAAATGTAAATGGTTTATCACAATTAAAAGATAAAGATTATTAGACTTTCAGGGAAGGAAGCAAGATCCAACTGTAAGTTGCCTATAAGAGATTTATTTAAGTATAAAGACACAGATTTAAAGAAAATATATATACCATGTTAAAACTAATTAAAAGAAAGCTTCCATGACTGTATTAATCAATACTAAAAGCAGACCAGATGGCCATTGATAGGTGAATGGATAAACAGAGTGTGATATATATATATATATATATATATATATATATATGTCCTTGTAATGGAGTATTACACAAAAATGAACAGGAGTAAACTATTGATGAAGGCAACATAATGCATGTATCTCAAAAGTATTATTCTGGGTGAGTGATAATAGACAAAACAAGAGTAAGTGTTAAATACTTTCATTTGCATAATACTCTAGAAAATATGAACTAATCTATAGTGAAAGAAAGCAGAAAAGCAGTTTGCAGGGAGGGGATGAACAGAGGGACATGAGGAATGGATTATAAAAGAGCAAAATTAAACTGTTGGAGGTTATGGATATGTTCATTATCTTGATTCAGATATGGTTTTATGAGCTCGACACCCATCAAATTCTACATTTAATAGTTTGTAATTTATTGAATGTCCATTATAGATCAAGAAAGCTATTTTAAAATGGGCATCATGGCTCGTGCCTGTAATCTCAGCATTTTGGGAAGCCGAGGTGGGAGGGTTACTTGAGGCCGTAAGTTCAAGACCAGCCTGGACAATATAGCAAGACTCTATCTCTACAAAAAAACATAAAAATTAGTTGGGTGTGATAGAGCACACCTATAATCCCAGCTACTCAGGAGGCTGAGGTAAGAGGATTGCTGGAGCCCAGGAGGTCGAAAGTACAGTGAGCTATGATCCTGCCACTGTACTCCATCTTGGGTGAAAGAGTGAGACCCTGTCTCTAAAAAACTTAAAGAAGTAAAAAGTGAATGTACCTATCAGACAAAATATGTAGAGATGAAAATGTCCCAGAAAATTTGTAAGGCACCAAAATGCCAGCACAGAGCAAGCATTTGACCCTTTCATAAACAGTGTTCATGTTATAGTCCTAAATATGATGTGCAACAGAATGGCAATACCTAATTAACTTTAACAATCTAGGTTTTATGATTTTTCATCCTGGCCAGAAGCCAAAGTTTATTTTAAGAAAGAGAAGTCTTATCTGAGTTGTCAATTCACATAAACATTCCTTGCACATAGTTAAGCAATTTCTATGTATATAGGTTTGAATTACATTTATAGGCAGAAGTAATCCTGTACCATAGGATTGAAAATAAAAAATAACCCAGTGCTGCCGACTCTATCAGTTCTTCTAAGACTCCCTCCCGATTTCATTGCATTAATTGATTCATGGGTGCTTGGAATGCTCCTTGGTGTGCTCTGAGCAGGTGATAAGCAGAAACTTCAATCACTCAGTTGCAAGGCCTTGATCACCTTGGTCCCCTAATCGTTTAATTCCTGATGAATGTTCTAGGAATAAAATTGGAGGAGGCATGTTATCCTCTCTGGTCAGCCAAAATAGGCGTGTCGGCATTGTCATCTATCTCCTCCTAAAGTATCGCTTCCCTCTCTCGCCAATAAAATTGGGCTCTCAAAGGCTCCAGCTCCTTCTCTGCAGCCACTCAGATGAAGGTGCTACAGGGCCAAGTCCCATTCTAGAGTCATACACTGCCTGTATATACTCAGGTCCCCCAGGCTTCTCCTTCCAGGAAGAAACAATGTGTTGTCACGCAACAGAGACGCTCAAACCAAAGCCACCAGAGGCAGAAGCTTCCCTTGCAATAGAAGCTGCTACATCTGCTTCCTGTGTGGTGCTCTTCTGTTATACACCTCCTTGTTTTCTCAAAAGTAAAGTGTCTGAGATCTGGACACTGCCCTCTACCACCTCTACCATTAGATTTGGCTTGTTACCGTTGGGCTGAGCCCACTCTTGCTGCCAGCACTATCCTACGTTCCCGGCACATCCTTCTCACCTACAACGTGCTGAAGCAGCTTATGAAGCTCGGAATAGACCCAACATGTCTCTGACTTGGGCACAAAAGGATGCTGATTCCAAGATGTGGCCTTGCTGAAGCCAATTCTTTATGGAGCTGTCTGACACTAACTGTTTTCTAGGGTCCTTCATTTCAGCGGAAAATATAAAGAAATAATAGCTTAACCCCTGCCACTGGGCTTCAAGGTAATCAATCCTGCCACCAGAACTAACACCATTTAATACGAATTCACTAGGTTCTAGGCATCATAATGCAATCTTTGCAAGATGTACGCTAGGGTTTGGATGTGGTTTGCCGCCATCAAAATTCATGTTGATATTTGATTTCCAATGTGGTAGCATTGGAAAGTGCAGCCCGATGGGAGGTGCTCTCCCACTAGGGTGAGAGTGTTTTCACTGTAGATGACAGACTGGTTCCTGCAAGAGCAGTTAAAAAGAATCTGGCTTCCTCAGTCTCTCTCTCTTGCTGCTACTTTCACCATGTGAACTCTTCACATAGGCCCACTCGCCCTCTACTTTCTAACATGAGTTGAAGCAGCATGAGGCTCTTACCAGATGTAGCTGCCCAACCTTAGACTTTTCAGCCACTAGAATCATGATCCAAATAAATCTCATTTTTTTTCATAAATTACCCAGCCTCATGTAGTCTGTTATTGCAACACAAATTGGACAAAGATAATACAGCTCCTTAAATTTTCTTTACTTCTCAAAACTACTCTTTAGTTACTGAATTATCTTTATCAGAATAGTACTTATGTTCACTGAGGTTAACTAACTTAACTAAAGCTGCACACCTAGTCAGTGACCAAGTGACCTTATGTCCAATTTTTCTCTTCTCCACAGATGCCATAGCCCCTGTTATCTTAAGAATCCCTTTTATGAGAGATTTTCTATTTTTATAATTTCTATTGCTAGGATGCAATAATTCATTAATAAGAGCAAACTTGGTCTGAGGCTTCTTAGATTGACTTTTCCAATGCCTTCATCTTCCTGAGCTTCAAATCCACTTACATATAGGGCCTAAGACCATTAGTCACCCAACCTCTTCTCTTAAAAGTGAAAAGCATTTAGTTAAGTGCCTACATGGCTAAATGACTGTGAGTTTCACTGGCATTTAATAAACAAATCATAAATGACCGTAAAGCCTTCAAGCAGACTCAATAGGACTTTCACATTTTCATACTTTTGGTATTACCAAGAAAATGAGTCATCAAAAATACACATTTCTCTAAAAAATACCCAGCAATCAAAATATCATACAAATCAACTTTCATTCTCCACAATCACTCTACACTTGTGAGGACTGAGCACATTCCATTTTGACCTAATAGGAGTATTTAAAACTTTTTTTTAAAAAATTACATTTGGGCCGGGTGTGGTGGCTCACGCCTGTAATCCCAGGACTTTGGGAGGCCGAGGCAGGTGGATCACAAGGTCAGGAGTTCGAGACCAGCCTGACCAACACGATGCAATCCCGTCTCTACTAAAAATATGAAAATTAGGTGGGTGTGGTGGTATGCGCCTGTAATCTCAGCTACTCAGGAGGCTGAGGCAGGAGAATTGCTTGAACCTGGGAGGTGGAAGCTGCAGTGAGCCAAGATTGTGTCCTTGCACTTCAGCCTGGGCAACAGAGTCAGACTCCATCTAAAAAAAAAAAAAATTAAGTTTGTTTTAATCTGAAGAAAACCATCCATCCTGCCTCCAGCCCTTTGAATTAGTTGGAGAGGTTCATGCATCACAGTTCTTACCTAGTGACCAAGCTGAGTCCCCAGAACTGCAAAGCCATTCATAGCTACTGCAAGGATTGTGCCTTTTATTTTTTTTTTTAGATGTGCATATTTCCAAACCTTATTAGTACCCAGCTGCACTCCCAACTTCCTGACTTGTAGCCCTGTCTTCAACCTTGCTTCTGGCTCACTACTGTGGGCTTGCCCTTCATTTCTCCCAGCCTTTGATGTAAACATTCCCCAACCAACTCTGAGTTAAATTTTTCTCTCCTCCTCTTATTACCGATTTCCTAGTTCTGACCCCTAAAAACCAGAGAAGGCCAGCAGTGGGCTCTGACAAAGAGGATATGAGGCAGAGCATTAGATGTGAATATGTACACTTCCATCTAAGTTTGTAGTATCTAACAGGTTATGCAAAATATAGATGTTCATTTTCATGCCCATTTAACACAAAAGTATCTATCCCCTGGGGTAATGTGCCATTTTATCAATAGTTTTTCTATCATGTGAAGAACATAACATCCTTATATTCTCAGCTCTGCTCTCCAATTCTCCAGGGAATCCCCTTTCTCAGGTATTAATTTCCACAGTCGTGCTCATTAATGTGATAAGCCTCTCTGGTTTTAAACAGCTCTTCATACCCAAACAGGCCATAATTGAATGGAAGATTTAATTGTTTTGTTTTTTTTTTCTTTTTCTCAGCAAACAATCAGACCAGGCAAGCAAGGACACAGCAGACAAAACACCGCTCGACTCAGGAATGAAAGACATGTGTTTCCATTCAGTATTAGGCAGAAATGTCACTGGACTTCAGAGAGGCTGACTCAGGCTCGGTTTGGAATGGAGAGCTATTGAATTTCCCCTTCGGACTGGCAGACAGCTCAGCTGCACGGCTTTCTTCCCCTGTCAGTCCTGTTGATTTTCCTTCAAGGTGGTCATTCAGAGAGAGTGAAAGGAAAAGGCCACTGTTGGCCATTTCAGGCCCAGAGATTTAGCTCTGACTCCCACTGATATGGTTTGGGTCTGTGTCCCCACCCAAATCTCATCCTGTAGCTCCCATAATTCCCATGTGTTATGGTGGGGTGGGGGGGGCCTGGTAGGAGATTATTGAACCATGGGGCAGGTCTTTCCCATGCTGTTCTCACGATAGTGAATGGGTCTCACAAGATCTGATATTTTTAAAAATGGGAGTTCCAGCCAGGCGCAGTGGCTCACGCTTGTAATCTCAGCACTTTTGGAGGCTGAGGCAGGCGGATCATGAGGTCAAGAGATTGAGATCACCCTGGCCAACATGATGAAACCCCATCTCTACAAAAAATACAAAAATTGGTTGGGCATGGTGGTGCATGCCTGTAATCCCAGCTACTTGGGAGGCTGAGGCAGAAGAATTGCTTGAACCCAGGAGACAGAGGTTGCAGTGAGCCGAGATCGCGTCACTGCACTCCAGCCTTGTGACAGTGAGACTCCGTCTCAAAAAACAAAACAACAACAAACAAACAAAAAAACTGGAGTTCCTCTGCACAAGCTCTCTCTCTGCCTGCTGCCCTCCAGGTAAGACGTGACTTGCTCCTCCTTGCCTTCCGCCATGATTGTAAGGCCTCCCTAGCCACGTGGAACTCTAAGTCCAATAAACTTCTTTCTTTTGTAAATTGCCCAGTCTCAAGTATGTGTTTATTAGCAGCATGAAAACAGACTAATATACCCACCAGCTCCAGCTTGTAGCTCACAGCCTGGCCCAGGGCTCCAGCACGTAGATCATAATGCATTGCTTTGGTGTAGTCTTTTGATCACATGAAGTGGGATCCTCTTGCAGAGAGATAATAACTGCCTCACCCTCAAAACCTGTGGCTGGCCCTGGATTAGCAAATTCCATTTTCCTCTGTACATCAACTCAGTAAATTATGCTTTTATGTAATTTTGTAAAAGTTTTGGGTGACTAAGGGTCCCAAGCAAGTTGATTTATATGAGGTTTCTATCTCATTTCAATGGTTTTTAGGAGTCAGAACTAGGAAATCAGTAATAAGAGAAGCAGAGAGATGATTCAACTCAACAAGAGTTGATCGGGGGATGTTTATATCAAATGCTGGAAGAAACAAAGGACAAGCCCACATTCATGAGCCAGAAGCAAAGCTGAAGACAGGGCTACAACTCAAGAAGTTGGGAGTGGGTGCTAATAAAGATTGAGGGTACACCTGCCAAAAAAAAAAGAAAGGCACAATCCCTGTAGTGGCCGTGAATGGCTTCGTAGCTTTGGCAGCTCAGCTTGATCACTAGGCAGGCGCTCTGATGCAGGAACCTCTCCAACCAGCTCAAAAGGGCTGGAGGCAGGGAGGATGACTTTTCAGATGAATACAAACTTAATTTTTTTAAAAGTTTGAAACACTCATATCAGGTCAAAATGGAATGTGATCAATGAAAGTGGATTCTTATGATATTTCAATGGCTGGATATCTTTTACTGAAATGTGTATTTTTGATGACTCATTCTCTTGGTAATAACAAAAAGTATGAAAATGTGAAAGTCCTATTGAGTCTGCTTGAAGGGTTTAAGGTCATTTATGATTTGTTTATCAAATGCCAATGGAACGCATAGTCATTTAGCCATGTAGGCGTTTAACTAAATGCTTTTCGCCTTCAAGAGAAGGCCTTGGGTGACTAATGGTCCTCAGCCCTGTATTTATGTGTATTTGAAGTTTAGGAAGATCCAGGCAATGGAAAAGTCAACCTTAGACCAAGTTTGCTATTATTAATGAATTATTGCATACTAACAATAGAAATGATTGTAAAAATAGAAAGCTCTTCCATAAAAGAGATTCTTAAGATAACAATGGTACTACGGTATCAACGGGGAAGAGAAAAATTGGAGTTAAAGTCACTTGGTCACCTACTGACTGTGCAGCTTTGGTTACGTTAGCTAACCTCAGTGAACGTAAGTACTATTCTGAGGAAGATAATTCAGTAACTACTTTGAAGGGTAGTTTTGAGAATTAAGTTATTGACAACTGGCACTTAGTCTGCTTTATCCCCCATTGCCTGACTTTGCTGTGTTCCTCTATTGGCACTTGGTTTTCAAGCTATCTGCATTCCAGCTGGAAAACTTCATAAAACCAAAATATTCAAGTTTATTTTAATCTTTTTTGGGGGGGGCGAGCAAATGTGAGAAGGTATGTCAGCATACCGTAGAGATCATATTATCTGCCATTTTTAGATACTTACAATCATAGAGCAAGTGTATCTCTGGTTTCAGGGGAGACAGAGCTTCTGAGCAGGGAGCAGGGTGTTAAGACTGCACACGTTTTTTGCTTTGCTGGAGCCAGATCTCCAGATTTGGCTCCCTGCTGTTGTAAAGGAATCCCACAACATCACACATGCCTAGGTCTATGGTAGAAAGAGTAAAACACATTTTTTAGCCAAGCGACTCTGAGTTTGAAATGAACCACGTCCAAACTCACTTTCAACATGATCAATGATCAAAATAGGACCCATTGTCTCTGTTGCCATGTGGCTGAAACTGCTGCAAGTTTACCAAAGCCACTATCCTTTGCATAACCTTTGCTTGAGCATGAACATGGAATACAGATACGTTTATACACTGTGCTCATTTAATACCTTTTCCCAGACCTTTTTTGGTCAATCTTCCAATGTTGCACTTTTAAATTCTTGACCATCAGCCAAACCCTTGGGAATTGTGCATGAATCTGGGTAGACCCAAATCACTGATCTCTCAGCCCAGGCAAAGTGGACAACCCGGATGACTGTCCCAGGTTTTGCCTTCTAGAAGGATTTGCTTTCATTAGTATCTTTTAAGAATACTCTCAAATGAGGGGCTGTAACATCGCAGCAGTTCATTTCAAGTTAGTGACTATATATGCAGAACAATGTGTATGTCAGACCCAGGTCTTTTCCTTTTCACTAAATGCCCATCTTTGAGGCTGTCAATGTGGATCGAAGGAGAAGAGTTGCCGCAGCAGAACTAGGTATCGTAGGAGTCTGAGCCTCCTGCTCATACAGCATATTTACCTTCCAGACCTGCTTAAGCCTAATCTCTTCCCTTACATTTCAACTTGATGATAGATGGCTGCTGTGCATCTTCAGACATGGTGGGTCAGTTTAGACCTAGTGTCTAGTTGGTAGAGAAAGAGATACCTTGGTGCCCTGCCCAGATCTTCCCGGCACTCACCATTCTAGTACATGCCAATGGTCTCCTCTTGCAATCACCAGTAATTCTCTGCCTTTGGGCTTTCTGTGAGCCTGTGTACTTGGCGTGGTGGAAGTACAAGAGTGAACACCCCTGGAAACGTCCCTCAGCCAGTGACTAACAGGAGCTGGAGAGGAAGTACACTGGCTTCCTCATCCATCAAGTACTATATCCCACTATCTCCCAGGGGATTTTAGTGGGACTGAGCCATTATGAGTTGCTCATGGATGTACCCACATTAGCTCCTTCCTCTTTCCTGCCCCACACATCCATTTCCCTACCAGGCTTTCTGAGATCAACTCTCAAACAAACCACATGCACTCAAATCCTGTCTCAAGGTATGCTTCTGAAACAAGCCAGACCATAACCAATAGCTCTGATTACATGTCCACTTGATGTTAGGCGCTCAGTTTTTTTTCAAGCACAAGTCAGGAACTTTTTAATCTCAGGAAAAGAATATTTATATGAAAAAGTACCCATGGCTTTGCTCCAACACCGTAATCTGCTTATAGGCGGACTATATTTTCTATATTCCTTAAAGTTTAGTGTGGAAAAATCTGAATTCTAGTCAATGGAATGTTAGCAGAACCAAGAAGAACCTTGGAAGCAGAACCTTCCAAGCCTAGCTCACACCAAAAACAAAAAAAAAAAAAAAAAAGAAAAGAGAAAAGAAAAGGTAAGAAGACTTTCATGAGTGCACTTGTTCGTGTTCTATTTCCCCTTTCTGCTATCTGCAATAGCAACACTCAGTGATATGGTTTGGATGTTTGTCCTCTCCAAATCTCGTGTTGAAATGTGATTCCCAATGTTGGAGATGGGACCTGGTGGGAGGTGTGGGATCATGGGAGAGGATTCCTCATGAATGCTTTAGCACCATGCCCTGGAAGGTAAGCAAGCTCTCACTCAGTTAGTTCATGCAAGATCTGGTTGTTTCAGAGTCTGGGACCTTTCCCTGCTCCCTCTTGCTCCCTGTCTTACCATGTGACAACTCTGCCTCTCCTTCACCTTCAACCATAATTGTAAGCTTCCTGAGGCCCTCACCAGAAGCAGATGCCTGCACCATGCTTCCTGTACAGCCCGCAGAACTGTGAGCCAACTGTTCTTTTTTTTCTATAAATTACTGAGTCTCGGGTGTTCCTTTATAGTAATGCAAAAATGGGCAAACACCCACTGTGGCATGGGGTGGTAAATGATGAAGATGGCAGAGACTTGTCAACCTGGGTACCTGAGTGACCATATGGAACAAAGAACCCCTCTCCCCAGCTGCCCTAGAACTGCAGTAAACTGTTAGGTGAATAAGAAATAAATTTCTATTTCCTTGAGTCAATTCACGTTCATGTCTTTGTCTTACTGTTGCCTAGCCTACCTTTACTGACATATGTAAACCTCAAAATTATTATTTGAAATGAAAAAAATGGGAAACCATAAGCAATAAAAAGAATTTCAGAGGAAATTAGATCACTAAACTATGCTTGATTTTGTTATTCTAAATCCCTATTTTTTCTACAACTCCATAAAAACAAAATAAAACAACAAACAAATTTACAAATGCTCATCAAACAAACCTCACAAGAACTCACTGATCACTGCAGAGTTATGCATAATTATTTTACTCTTTGAGAACAACTGCTCACATAGTATTAACCTTTGCCTACTTAATTAAGAGGAAATTTTTGTTCTCACCCTCATTATTTTCTACTTAATTTGTTTTCCTACCAGGAAATCCATCTATCGAGATTTGTTTTTATGGCTATCTATAGAGATTTATTCTCTTCAAATATTTTACTGCCTTATTTCTTCATAGGCTGCCCATACCACCACTGACAGGTTCAAATCATAGATTGGTAGTTACTTATTAGATTAATCAATTAAAGACAGAAGAAATGAATGAGACTTTCAATTCTAGTAATTGCAAAGTGGTTTATATTTAATTAAATTGCATGCAGATAACAATGATAAAATTGAGACCAAAAAATCCCTCAGAACAAAGATCAACCTTTCTGACGGCACTGGAGAACAATAAAAAAGCATGCAAAAGTTGGAGTAAATTCAACCCTTGAATGAAAGAAACTGCACGAGGTGAGATCTATGCTTATATAGCTTTTCCTTTGAAGGCTTCCCCAGTATGCTTACTGCAGATTGCCTAGAGCTTAGGCAAAGAAATACACGGCCTTGTTGGTCTGAGGTGTTAGAATTTGAGTATTCCAGATTGCTGGAAATTTTAAATGATGATGCAAAAATCGAGGGAATCACGGAAAGGAAAGTTCCCAAATCTGCATATAAATTTCCCACAAGTCCTTGACTGACATTTGAATTATGCATATGCAGGGGGAGACACCAATATTCTCAGCCAAGTGCAATAGCTGAAAATTGAAAGACTTGAGCAGAGATCTTAGCTGTGACTTACTTGGGGAGAGATTTGGAGTTTGAATCCTATTGAGTTACAGGGTTTTGATAAATACCTTGGACTTTTTATTGATTTTTAAAGAGAGCTATCTTTATTTGCAAAGACTGTTCTCAGATATAAAGAAAAATAGAAATAGATCCACCTTAACAAAGAATTTTTAAAAGCATCCACATGGCGAAGATAGTTATTCAGCAATTAAATCACTCACTAGAGCAAGAAACAACTCATTCAAGGATGATAATAGTATCTTGCTTTTTTTCTGCAGAATAACATCTACAATGTTCAGTGCCCAGCAAACAATTATTGGACATGGAAAGAACAGTTACATGTGATTTATAGTCAAAATAAAATCAGTTAATGGATAAAGACCAAAGACAACCTCGATGTTGTAATTAAAAAATAGGGGCTTTCAATCAGGAATTACATATATGATTAAGGATGTAAAGTAAAACAGGATTATCATTAGTAAATCAAAGAGGAATATCAACAGAGAATATAAACTTTCAAAAAGTCCAGTTTAAATCCTGGAACTCAAAAATATGTTTGAAATAAAAATGTCATTGGATGGGCTGAACAGCAGATTAGATACAATAAGAGAAAGTCACAGTGAACTTGAAAGAGAACAAAAGATTGCAAGAAAATTGAACAGATTCTCAGAAACATATGAGACAATATCAAATACTTTAACATATGTATAATTGGAGTCTCAGCAGAAGAGAATAAAGATCTAGAAAATAACATTTAAAGAAGTAACTGTGAAATTCACAAAATTTGGTAAAAAACATCAACTCACATATACAGGAAAAAAAAAACCTCAGATAGCCTCAAACAAGATAAATATAAAGAAAATCATAGGTATATTCTCATAGTTTCATTGCTGAAAAGCAAAGCTAAAGAAACTGTCTTGAATGCAACAAGAGATAAATGACACATTATACATAGCACAAGGGAATAGTGATGCTATTTATGACTGACTTTTCTTTTGGAACAATAAAGGTTAGGAGACAAAGAAATTGTCTACCCAGAATTCTATGTCTAGCAAAACTATCCTTCATATATGAAAACAAAATAAAGACACTCCAGATTAATAAAATTTGAAAAAAACTCATTGCCAGAACACCTGAATTAAATAACATGCTAAAGAAATTTATTTAGGCTGAAAGTAAATGAAACCAGATAGGAACTCAGATCTACAGAAAGAAATAATGAGCACCAGAAATAGTAAATACAGTTGACTCTTCATATTCACAGATTCTACAAACATGAATTCAAATAACCATGGATCAAAAATATTTTTAAAAAGTTAAAAGTAACAATAAAATATAATGCAGTATAACAACCATTTACAAAGTATTTACACTGTATCAAGTATTATAAGTAATCTAGAAATATCTTAAAGTATATGAGAGTAGGTGTGCATGTTATATGCACATTTTATGCTATGCTATTTTATGTAACAGATTTGGTGTCTGTAAGATTTTGGCATCCAAGGGGAATACTGAAACCAATTCCCCAGAGATACCAAGGGATAACTGTACAGTCAATCCTCGTTATTTGTAGATTCCATATTTGTGAATTTGTCTACTCATGAAAGTGTATTTGTAACCTCAAAATCAATCCTTGTGGTGCTTTTGTAGGCATTTTCCCATATGTGCAACTCAAAATATTTGAGTCTGCCTCATGTACATGTTCCCAAATGAGGTTGAATAAGGCAACACTCTGCCTTCTTCTGTCAACTTTCATGCTATACAAAAGTGACCCCTTTGGGTTCTATTTAGCACCAAATATTTTACACTTTTATGCTTCTTCTGGTAATTTTGCTGTTTAAATGGTTCCCAAACAAAACACAAAAGAGCTGTCTGTGTGTGCAGACAGGCTGTGATGTGCCTTGTGGAGAAAATACATGTGTTAGGTAAGCTTCATTCAGGTGTGACTTATTGGCCATGGGATCACTGTTAATGAATCAACATAACTGAGATGTCTATAAGTACAAACACACATAGAACAAAGTTAAGTAATCATCAGTTGATGAAGATTTCATTACCAGAATTTCATAGGAACCTAATCGTATATTTCCTCTAGAACCAACAGTTTAGTATTTGCTAATTCAGTTTTCACAATGACTTTATAGAATGCTCCTGTGAATAATAAGAATTGTATATGGGTAAACAGAAAAGTCAATCTTTTAAAAAAAAATTCTTTAAAGGCACATGACAATGTAGTGCAAAAATGTTAACACTTCTGGGTTTATAAAGTATGCAAATATAAAATATTTGAGAACAACAATACAGAAATAAAGGAAAAGAGTAAATTAAGCTATACTATACTGTTGCATGATTCTTACATTTCACATAAAGTGGCTGATCTGGGTGGGAAATGCATAAGGGGAGAAGAAAAGACACACACACAATACATTTAAGGGTAAACAACATTTATCCCATGTAAATGGCAATGCAGATATAATAAGCAAATCATATAATAAGCAAATTGCAATGGGAAGGAGAGAAGGGAAAAGATATATATACACACATAGAGTTACACTCATCAAACTATGGAGGATTTATCACCAGATCGGGAAACAACAGACTGAGCTCCAGAGTTGGCCACCCATCTGTGCACAGATGAGAAGAGGTCTCATGAGGGTCTGGGACCCTAGCTCTTTTTGTAACGAGGTGTTTGACATGAAGCCCAGTCACGAGGGCCCTTTGCAACTGGGCTCAAGGAACACAAAAAGGTCAACTTGTTCTTGCAATTGTCTATTGTTTTTCAGTAACTAACATATAGGAATAGGTTTAAATAGGTATTTCTCTGAAACAATGCTGGATGAATGTCTCAAGGGGCTCACACGACCTGTTCTGGGACTTGGTGACCATCGTTTGTGTCTATGTGCAATTAAGTTCAAATTTAATATTTAACTTTTTCTCCATAGTGGCACAGTATTAAATCTAAGTAGATAACCAAAACAAGAAATATTATAATCCTTAAAATAATCACCAAAAAATTAATATAGAAAGCAATATCTTAAAAGTCTAGTGAATAAATTAAAATAGAAACTTAGGAATATTTGATTAATTCAGAAGAATGCAGAATGAGGAACAAAAAAAAATAGGACAGATATCAAATAATTAGTAAAATGGTGGGCCGAAATACCACTGTATGTCAGTAAGTACATTAAATATAAATAAACACTCAGATGAAAAAGCAAAGAATGTCAGACTGAATAAAAGAAGGATGCATGGATCTTAAGAATATTTGACTGATTCAAAAGAATGCAGAATGAGGAACAAAAAAACAAATGGAACAGCTATCAAATAATTAGTAAAATGGTGGGCCTAAATACCACTGTATGTCAGTAAGTACATTAAATATAAATAAACACTCAGATGAAAAAGCAAAGAATTTCAGACTGAATAAAAGAAGGATGCATGAATTAGCAAATGAGTGAACACACTGTCTTGGAAAAAGTGAACCAAGTGGGCTTAGCAAATAGTTTCATCATTATAGGAAACCACTTAAGAAACTATTATCCCGTATTCTCTGTTCATAAGTGTACTTCTGGGTCAAGTCCCACTCCTGGCTTCAAAACTGGACCTGTAACCCAGATCTGGATATTTACAGCACAGTCTCTCCCCCTCTATAGTGACTGATTAAGAAACAGCTATATGACTCAAAGTGTACTAATAGGAACAACAGCAAATATTTATGATGGAATATTGAGAAAAAGAAACTATTTTCTCACATGTTTTCAAGCTAATATGATGTAAACCTGCATCTGCTGGTTGCCTCTGCCTGTTTGATGATGAAGACGACACAGAAAAAAACAGAATTGAAAAACATGAACTTATTTCCAATGTCATCCTTTTAGCCCCTGGATCCAAGCATGCCTGAAGCCATATATAGTCTGTCTTTTCAGTTATTTGAGCAATCGAAATTTTAAAAAAAGAATTCACCATTTGTTTGTTTCTATTCTTCACAGCCAAAGGAGACAGGATGAACACACATAGCAAACAAATTATTTTCCAAATAATCAATAATATCCGTTGAAGTAAGATACCTCTATTGAATGAGTTTGTTTCTAATTCCTGACCCACTTTCTTCAACCATAAGAAATCTCTGCAAACTTGTACACCAGAAATAATATAGAGTGTTGGCTTCAACCCTCTGCAATTGATGGATATTGTTCATGAAAACACTGTGCCCTCTAATTTCCACATGACATATTAGTAGGGCCCAGAGGGTGTGCTCTCAACCAACAGAAGTCGCTCCTTGGCTGTTCTCCTTAGAAGGATTCTTTATCTTTTCTTTATCCCAGACTATTTATGCAATCTCAATCACTGTGGGTATATGTATAAGGATACTGACCACCTCCTTCTCACATCATGGAAACACTGACTATTGATATACACAGAAACTAAAGCACTTTAGCTGAACCACTTTAGCTGAGAGAATATTTAAAAAGCAATTTCTAGTTTTACTTGGGGAAAAAAAAATAAGCAACCTTGTCCCCAGAATGCCGAAACTGAACTCATGGCTATAGCTGACAATCTTTTGGCTTCAGAAACCCATGTGAAGCATCTCTAGGGCCTTACCATTTTTCATAACCTTTATTTTAAAATCAGCTACTTGTTGCTCATCGCCTAGGCCCCTGCTGAACAGAAGTTGAACTGTCTTAAAACAAAAGCACGCATACACAATGCCTACTCCTCTAGTCAAATGTCAAAGTCTCCTGCTGCCTGTTTTCAAAATGTGCCTTTTATCTCTGCCCTCATCATCCTCAAATAAAATCCTCATTAAAAAAAAAAATCTTCTGGCTTTCCCATGGCTCACACTTGACATCAAAAGCTGTAGACTAAAATGTAGTTGGGTTTTATTTTTATTAATTTCACTTTTTGTTAGCAGAAAACACACAAAGAGAAACTCCATTCTCAACTGTGATCATAACAACGGTTCACTTTTTAACTGGTGAAGAGGTGGTGTTGTCTGGGGTAAATAATCTGGGGTTCATTCTCTCACACCAAGGAAATTGAGTACGTGGAAACACAAGAAATGGGTTTAAGAATGGAGGTTTAACAGGGAAAAGAAAGAGAAAAGACTGGGCATGGTGGCTCACGCCTGTAATCCCTGCACTTTGGGAGGCCAATGCGGGTAGATCACCTGAGGTCAGGAGTTCAAGACCAGTCTGGCCACCAGGGTGAAACCCTGTCTCTACTAAAAATACAAAAAACTAGCCCACCATGGTGGCGCATGCCAGTAATCCCAGCTACTCAGAAGGCTGAGGCAGGAGAATCACTTGAATTTGGGAGGTGGGGGTTGCCATGAGCCGAGATCACGCCATTGTACTCTAGCCTGGGTAACAAAAGCAAAACTCTGCCTAAAAAAAAAAAAAAAAAAAAGAAAGAAAGAAAGAAAAAAGAGAAAAGAGAAAAACTTTCTCACCTGCAAGAGAGAGGGGTGCCAGAGTGGGACTCCCAGCCCACAGCAGAGTGCATCGGATTTTACAGACAGGCTCGAGGAGGCGGTGTCTGATTTACGTAAGGCCCACAGATTGCTTGGACCAGGTGTGATGTTTACATAGTGCATGAAGAAGCTGGCCACTGGCCCTAATCTTATTATGCAAATAGGGTCTTTGCCTACGGGACTGCCATGTTGTCTGCTCCCAACTACACACATAGTCGGCAAGGAGAGGGGAAGATGGGGCCGCCATGTTGGACGTGCCTAGTCCTCAGGTACGCCCCTTCCTATTGGCATAGCTACTAGGATTCACCCGTGCAAGCTTCTAGCTCACCTTTGTGTGTCTGCAGCTCGATTTTACAGCCTGCTCTGTTAGAAAAGAAAATGACTTGAGGGCTGCTTTTCATTGAAAGGAAGACGTTGCCAAGGATTCCCATACCCTCACTAGCTGCCTGAATAGTTTAACTCTGGTATCACTTGAATGGCACCTTCTCTGTAGAGTTTCTCCAGCTTTCACATGTGAGCAGAGACCAGCCTCACAGTCCTTGGGTATTTTGCAGCTCTTAGCATACTTCGTGGTGATCATCAATTCCCTCCCCTGATTTCTTTATGGGAACGCAGAGACCTGAGCTCTTTCACCTCCAGGATCCAGTGTACACTCCATAAATGGATGAGTGGCTGATGAACAGGCACTCACGGCATGGAAAAATCGTCCTGTCTCTGAACAGTGGTGTCATAGCAGGACTTCTTTTCTTTGCTGCTGTCATTGGCAACAACAAAGGGCCTGCCCTCCCTGGTCCTTATCACCTTCCATGTTGACAGGCTTGCTGGACAGCAGGTGGGGGTAAGGGCTGCCTTTTGAGGCCCGTGCAGAGCCAGGTAATAGGTTTGCTGGTGGAAAAACCCACTGCCCTGACCTCATTAGCTCTGAGCTCTGGCAGCAGGAAGTCATCCTTGCCTCACCTAATGGCCTTCCCTCATCTTCCTCTCAATGAACTCCCAGGGAGACCCTCCAAAGCCTGTCACACAAGCAATGAGAAAGGCACTCTGCCTCTGCAGCTGCCATATGATTTACTTTGAAGCCCATAAACTCCAGGATTGCAAATTCCAATTCAAAAACAGCAGGAAAAATGATTAGAAAAGGACCCGCTGACGGTCCAGTTTAGAAAAGACGTGTTCTCTCCTGATGCATTGGGACATGCTAGTTCCTCTGTCTGCTGTCACTGGCCCCATTTTTCTAGCTGATGAAATTCTATGCTGCGTGGGCCCTTCATGTGCTCACACATTCAGTCAACGAACACTGCCAGCCCTGCCGTGCGGCTAAGTCTATCTCACACCTCACTCCTTTGAGGAGGCCTTCCCCAACTTTCTCAGTCTAAGTTGATTCAGCTATGGTACATTTCATATTTGTTTTAAGTGTGGATTTGCTGCTTTGACTCTCCTGCCTGCATTGTGAGATGCTTGAGGAACAATTGAGCCTTGTGAATGCCTGTATTTCCAGCACCGAGAATGTCAACCAATGCACAGTAGAAATGTAGCAAATGAGGAAGTGGTGTTCAGAATCCCACATTAGCTGTAGAATCCTACTTTTCTTTCTTTTTTTGTGTTTTTAGTCTCACTCTGTTGCCCAGTCTGGAGTGCCGTAGCGAGATCTCAGCTCATTGCAACCTCCCGAATTTAAGTGATTCTCTTGCCTCAGCATCCCAAGTAGCTGAGATTACAGGCATGCACCACAACATCTGGCTAATTCTTTGTATTATTTTTAGTAGTGACGGGGTTTCACTACGTTGGCCAGGCTGCTGCCAATCTCATGACCTTGTGATCTGCCCGTCTCAGCCTCCCAAAGTGCTGGGATTACAGGCATGAGCCACCATGCCTGGCCTAGAATCCCACTTTTGAAAGCCAGAGATTTTTCAGAGATAAATATATTTTTCCTCTGTGGGTTCTGAATAAAATGCACGTATTTCCTGCTGTTTCTTCTTAACACTAATAAGTGGTTTCTTTATGAGGATCCCTGTCTCGCATGTATATTTAAGGTGCATCTAAAACTATCATTGGTGTTACTGGAGAATAACTCTGAGCAGAGATCTACAAGTACTGGGTCCTAGAAAAACAAGGATGACACAAACAACAAAAGAAACGTCACTTCCTGAGACTATTTCAGGTTCAAATCTGGAGTCTACACGAATTTCAAGACACTAAAGACAAACCAATAGTTCTAAGTTTGTGGTCAATTCATAGCCAATGGTTAGGCTGGAATAGCTTGTGTCCCGAGGTTATGAAAAGGACCATGGCATTATTGGCCAAATGACATGAGGCATTTGGACACATTAGTAATTAACCTATGAGATGTAGCATGCCTGAGAAGGCTTGCCATAGGACAGCAGCATCCTAAAAATTAAGCAAAGAATTGAGAACTTACTCATGTAACCAAACACCACACACATATATATATATTGTGTGTGTACATATATACGGTATATAGGTGGTACATATATGGTATATATGTATGTGGTATATATGTGTGAATATATGAGATTATATATGTGCTATATATATGTGGTGTATATATATATATATATATAGATATACACACACACATGTATTTTCTGCTGTTTCTTCTTGACACTAAGTGGTTTCTCTCTCTCTCTATATATATACACACCACATATATATGTGAGATATATATACCACATATATATACCATATATATATACACCACTATATACCACATATATATACCAAATATATACACCATATATACCGTGTGTGTGTGTGTACATGGCATGTATATATGTATATATTTATATATATATGGCATGTATACATGTATAAACTGTGGTGTGTGTGTGTGTGTGTGTGTGTATATATTCTCTCTCTCTCTCTCTCTATACACACACACACACCACAGTTTCTTTTATCCACTAGTTGACTGATGGGCATTTGGGTTGGTTCCATGGTTTTGCAACTGTGAATTGTGCTGCTATAAACACGCGTGTGCAGGTATCTTCTTTGTATAATGACTCATTTTCCTCTGGGTAGATACCCCGTAGTGGGATTGCTGGATCAAATGACAGATCTACTTTTAGTTCTTTAAGGAATCTCCGCACTGTTTTCCACAGCGGTTGTGCTAGCTTACATTCCCACCAGCAGTGTAGAAGTGTTCCCTGCTCACCGCATCCGCAGTAACAAAAGATAGCAGTCTCATAACTAGGTAGAAGACATGAGACCAGCCCTTCAGCATCATCCTATGCTTAATTTTGTGGGTATCAATGTATCTTATTTGTCCTTGTTATCCTTAAAATTATAGCTAAGAGGAAAAACATTGTAATCTCTTCTCTGTCTCTCTCCTTATCTCTCCTCTTTCTCTGCCTTTCTCTCTCTCTATCCATCTCTCTCTCTCTCTTTTCCTCAGCCACATATCCTTGGAAAACCCATCTTTTTGTCCCACAGAATTACTAAGAAAGTGCTGCCACTTATAAAGGGACCTACTGACTACTTATAGGTGAGCACATATCTATTTCTACAAGAGATTTTATAAACTATGGTGGAATACTACTCAGCCATAAAAAGGAATGAATTAATGGCATTCGCAGTGACCTAGATGAGGCTGGAGACTATTATCCTAAATGAAGTAACTCGGAAATGGAAAACCAAATATGGTATGTTCTCACTCATAAGTGGGAGCTAAGCTATGAGTATGTAAAGGCATAGGAATGACACAGTGGACTTTGGGGACTCAGGGGGAAAGGGTGGGAAGGGGGTGAGGGATAAAAGACTACAAATTGGGTTCAGTGTACACTGCTCAGGTGACGGTTGCACCAGAATCTCACAAATCACCGCTAAAGAACTTACTCATGTAACCAAACACTGCCTGTTTCGCAATAACCTATGAAAATAAAAAAATTTAAATTAAAAAAAAAGCAAACAACACCAGCACTTCAGTCATGCCCTTTTGTTTGAGACAGAGTCTCACTCTGTCATCCAGGCTGGAGTTCAGTGGCATGATCTTCACTCACCCCAACCTCTGCCTCCCAGGTTCAAGCAATTCTCCTCCCTCAGCCTTCCAAGCAGCTGGGATTACAGGGATGCGTCACTACGTCTGGCTAATTTTTGTATTTTTAGGAAAGACAGCATTTCTCCATATTGGCCAGGCTGGTCTCAAACTCCTGTCCTCAGGTGACCCGCCCACCTCGGCCCCAAAGTGCTGGGATTACAGGCGTGAGTCACGACACCCGGCCAGCCATATCTTATTTCATACTCAAACAGTTTTTGGTAACAATCCAAAAGATGAATAAAGTTAAGTTTTTCAGTACAAAAAACAAAAATAGAAATAAAATCACCATCTTTGCTCTTGGGAACTGCTAATAACTCCCTCCCATTGTATGCAGAGTGGGGACAAGTTCCCCAATACCTCTTTACGGAATAAGGGGATCTTAAGAGCTGAGCATCATCGCATTGAGAATTCGAAAAATACAAAATCCAGTCTTGATGCCCAGAGGTTCTGACTCATGAGGAATGAAGTGGGGCCCAGGAAACTGCAGTTTTAAACTCTCAAAGACGGCTCTTGCTTATAGGAGAATGCCAAGGGGACAGCCAGCCAACGTGGAGAGAATGTAGGAACAAAAAACATCACAATTTTGTTACCTCCGTAGTGAAGATAGGACCAGGCAAGAATCATCAATGGCCATATCTGGTGGTGGCTGAATGGGGAGTTCTGATGAGAAGTCTATTTACAGGGGGTTAAGAGTGTCTCTTCACAGACTGCCTAGTAGAGACAAGGGCAGCAAAAAGCCATAGCTTAGATAGCAGAGGAATCAGACTGTGTGTAATGTACATTTGAAGGATTGTATGCAAGATTCAATGGTAACACATGGAAAGTATCTAGCTCTGGGCTGATACATAGTAGATGCTCAGGAAATGTAGAGATCGTTTTCATGTCAGTGGCAACTGCGATAGTCGGGGTATAGTCCGCAAAACAGAAGCCTCTTCAGGTAACAACACCAGAGGGAGCTGGGTGTGATGGTTCATGCCTAGCACTTTGAGAGGCCAAGGCAGGAGGATTGCTTGAGCCTAGGAGCTGGAGACCAGCCTGGGCAACATAGCGAGACTTGTCTCTATGAAACAAAAATAAAAAGAATTAACCAGGTATAGCCCAGAGTTGGCACAACAGCCTGTACTCTTGTCTAAGCTCCACCAAACCAAGGGCTATGCATACAGAAGACAAGTATTTGAACCTGTGTGTGTGTGTGTGTGTGTGTGTGTGTGTGTGTGTGCTGGAGTCTCGATCTTGTTGCCCAGGCTGGAGTGCAATGGCGTGATTTCAGCTCACTGTAACCTTCGCCTCTCGGGTTCCAGCAATTTTCCTCCCTCAGCCTCCTGAGTAGCTGGGATTACAGGTGTGCGCCACCACACCTGGCTAATTTTTGTATTTTTAGTAGAGACGGGGTTTCACCAAGTTGGCCAGGATGGTCTCAAACTCCTGACCTCAAGTGATTCACCTCACCTTGACCTCCCAAAGTGCTGGGATTACAGGTGTGAGCCACCACGCCTGGCCTTGAACCTTTTTAAAGGAGTCACTGCCTGCAACAAATGTCTTGAAGATACGAATTAACGTCTGCCTGAGCAGAAGTGAGCACAGTGTCTTGCAATGCCTCTTTACCTGCACGAGCAAATGAGTATTCAGCCTAGAGATGCAGCCCTCACCTTGGGAAGCAGCCTGCACTCATCTGGGACCTCAGGGACTCTTAAAAGGCTGAAGCATAAAATGACCCCATGAGGGGAACCTGCTGAGCCAGGACTAGCACACACTCTTCCCTACTGGGGTCATTAGAGAGTTAGACGGAATACATTAGCACCTCTGAGGACCCTCTTCCTGTGCAGTGACACAGTGAGAAAAATGTCTTGCCTCTTACTCCCAACATGTGTGCTAGTGTAGGGGAAGGGCAGGAATGGGAGGAGGGGCTTTTTTTCTGTTCATATAAAAGATGAAGGACGCTTTCCATGTCCTTCTTTCTAGCAGTGCAAGAGAGTAAGTGACCACCAGAAAGAGTGGACTGCAGGTGCATACAAAGCTACCCAGCCCTGTCCCTAGCTCAGGACGCACCCTACCCCTGGCTAATACCATCACAGGAGCAAGAAGGTAAAGTTCCGAGATTCAAGGTTTTTAGGCCCAGAGGAGCACCAACTGTGAGTCTTGCTTGATTTAGAAGACTTGGCTGGAAACCTTGGTTCTATCAATTTGTTTGCTAAATAACCTTGAGGCCCATGAGCTGAATCTATTTGAGTCTCCACTTTCTTCTCTGCAAAATGCCATTCCTTGCAGCATCATTGGGAAGACTGAATAACAGGACACCAGAAATGTGTAAGTGCTACACAGGATCCGATACGCCTTTCTGTTAACTTTCAAAGAAAGGGGCTGTGATGGCTATTGTGGACTTGACTCAGACTGATGATGATGACGCTGACTTCTATAGTCATTTTGGAAAAAGCAAAGGAAATGACTTCTGCATTTTAATTCTAAAAATTAAGGCATCTGAGCATGAGAAAATGGGTGGACAGTGCTTCTGCGATGTCACAGGGATGACAGGTTCCCCGTTTCTCTTCTTCTCACTCAGCAGAACATTGCTTTGTTTACAGCGGCAGCATGGGGAGTGGACACTTTATTTGTCCAGCATGCAGTGACTTAGAATGAAGCCCTCCTGCCCTGGGGGGATGCTGACTGGCAGCTGTATCCTACAGCCAGATTTGTCTCCTTGCCCCTGGCTGTCTCAGTGGCTTGTCCCTGTCCCTCTGTCTCTGCAGCCCAGCCCTCTGTCCAACAGTCTCCATGACAGCAGCTCTGAGAGTAATAGGAGGGGCCACAGGGAGGTGATGGTCACATGACGTGTCGAGTCCTCTCTTAAGGCTGCTGATTTATCACTTTTAGAGAGGCAATGCGATAATCGCTGAACCATCACCCGAGATTTCCAGTGGGTGGGTGGAGAGCCCTCTCCTGTCCGGCTCATGCCAATCCACCCACCTATAACATAAAGACCTGGGTGGATCTTAGAATCTAAAGTACTAACCACTCAAGGAGTGCAAAACAGAGAACTGAGTTTTAACCCCTTTGGCCAGGCCTGCCTGTCCAACCACAAGGACTCCCCTAGGAACTTTCTCGTAGCAAATCTGAGACCAGTTTGTATTCTTAATTACGCAGCTTAAAGGTCAAACTTGACCACATTCACTGGGCGTTGGGAATAGAAACATCCTTCTTCTTTGCCAGCAAAGGTCTATTTGACTTTCCGGCCTATGACATTTCAACCTTTGTGTGTGCCTGTTTTGTTTCAGAGCAATTTTGGGGCGCCAAGAACAGATGCTCAAGATGACATCTCTACCCGGAATGGTGGCTTTGCAAATTGATGTGAATGTACTTGGCAGTCATCTTGAGATGCTGACATTACAAATCTGTCCTTCCAATCATCTGAACTCAACGTGATACCTTTTGGCCCAGTTTCAACAAACACTGTGAGTGCCTGTGCTTGTAGAGCAGAGAGTCTACCCAGCTTAAGTCAAAAGTAGATCAAAAGAACCAGAGGTTTGTCTTAAGACTTGGACCCAGAATTATTTTCTGAACATGATTATTCTCAACTTCCAATCTTGTCTAATGCTGTTGGAATCTACATTTCCACATGACATTCTGCCTGCTTTCGCAGACTAATTTATCCTAGGAATCGTTTTAATCACGGTCACAGGAAATACGTGCAATTCTCTTTTCATTAAAAACAATTGAGATCTACCTTTGTGCGAATGGCCATGTTCCATCCTTTGGTATAGAGATAGTATTATATATTTCTGTCTCATTTTCTGGTAGAAGAGACAGAAAAATAAACGATGACTGTGCATTATGATACACATAGGAACAAGCAAAGGGCCACAAGCACCCCAAAAAAGGGAGATTTTAAGTCTGCATGGGTAATCGAGGCTGTCTTCAGGGAGGTGGTGTCATTTGAACTGGGTCTCATGTGAAGAATACAGAGAAGAACATTAGGTAAGGAAGAAATCAAATACAAGAGAAAAGGGAGCAAAGGATATAAATAAAAAATTGACAGAAGAAATGTAAAAAGCCAAGGAGCGTATGATGCTCAAAATAATGGTAATTAATTCCCCTCTGAATGGAAAATTTAGAAAGCTGGATGATGCCAAGTGTTTCTGAAATGTGAAGATATAGATATTGGTGCAGCCATTCTGGAGAGCAATCTGTCGATATTTAGCCAAATTAGGTACACCCATGCTCTCTGCCCGTCCGCCCTCCCCCTTTTGAGCTTCTGAGCATCTATCTTCCAGGGAGATTCTCACAGAGTTCAATGCCACATCATTCAAGGTGGCTGGGGAGTTGAAGGGAACCTCTCGCACAGATGATAGTGTGCAATGAACTGAAACTGAGATTAACGTAACTCTAAGACTAAGACTATAAAAAGAGAGAGAGAGAAAAAAGAGACCGAAAATGGGCAGAGACATGGAAAGGCAGTGAAGCTGGGGAGAGAAGATGTATGCTTCTCTGAATACCAGAAATGTTCATACTTCTGTTTCATTGGATGTGTTTGGAAAGCAATCGGAAAGACCTGGGTAGGTAGGTTGGGGAGAGAATGTAAAGGGCCTTATAAGTCACGTTAAAGGGACAGATGCTTTATTTTATAGTCAGGGGCAGCCAGAGTTTACAGAGTGGATGGTGACATGACTGTGTTTGGGTTTTTAAGTAAATCACTCAAGCAGCAGCTTGAATGAAGGACTGAGAAGAGATGCTGGGCGTCATGGCACCAAAGGCTAGCGGAACCCTAGTAACAGTAGGGAAGCTTTCATATTTAGCTCTCTTTTCTCTTCCATGGGTAAGTCCAGCGGGGCATGAACAGTGTCCCCAAGGTGCCTAAGGCTCCATTTCTATCAGCGCCCCAGGAGCACCTCTCATCCCTTCTCCAAGAGCCATGGAACTATCCCTGAAGCTTTCTCTAAACTCCGGCCAAGCTCCATTTCATCAGCTTCTTTGAATTGGCTCCAAGCAGACAGGGTTTCAGACTTAAAATATTCTTCCTCCCATCCACATTTGCTGTGGTTCACATCTTAATTCTTTCCTTAGGAAGTAGAAGGCAAACAATGATGACTTGTCTTAGCAGCATCTAAAGACTTCTAAGGAAAGCCTTGGAGTTTAATATTGGAAAATTAATCCATATGAGTCACCATATTAAACACTTAAAAATCTATCAAATATATCAATGGATACAGGAGAAATGACTGTCAAAGTCCAACATCTGTTACCCAGTGTAATGCCTACATGACATACCTGAATTTCTCCCCTACTGTAACCCTGCTTATCTTTAGGAAACAGAATGTCTGCATCTTAAGGTCAGAAGTTCTCCTTTGTGACCAAACCAGCTGAAACTGGAGGATCCAAGATGGCAGCTCACTTGGCCTCTGAAGAATTTCTAACTTCACTATAAGATTTCCATGCTTAATGACGCTCCCACCAGTGCCATGACAGTTGAGAATCACCATAACAATAATTAGAAGAAACCATAAAAGGATAAAAAGGAAGGCAGTACACTCCAATTCCAAGTTCTCCATCCATTCCCAGAAAAGACATGACTAATCTTCCCCTTACTTTTTATGTCTAACCCTTTCATAAAGATGCCTTATATCTGCAGCTTCTTGGTTCTCGCAAGCCGAGAAGTTGGCTTGTGAGCCACACTCCTGCTTCTCAGTTCCACGGCCATTGAATAAAGCCTGCACCACTTGATGCTCACTTCCTTTACATATATTGACTTCACGACATTAAACAGGGAAAGACCCCATCTTCTGGGGGACAGGTTTGGTTGATAGCACATCCATTGCAGATAAAAACTCTCAGCAACTTGGGAATAAGAGGGAACCTCCTCAGTTTGATAAAAGCATCTGAACTGCTATGGCTTGAATGTGTACCCACCAAAATTTAGTTGTTAAACCGTAATGGCTACTGTGATGGTATTAAGAGGTGGAGCTGTAAGAGGTGGTTAGGTTATAAAGGCATCCCTGTCATGATCGGGATTAAGGTCCTATAAGACCATTTGGGCTCTCTTGCCCTTCCTGGAGAACGTGGGCTCTCTTGCCCTTCCTCCTTGAATCATGTGAGGACACAGTGTTTCTCCCTTACGGAGGATGCATTGTTCAAGGCACCATTTTGGAAGCAAAGACCAGACCCATACTAAACAACTGAATCGACCAGCCTCTTGATCTTAGACTTCCCAGTCTCCAGAACTGTGCAAAATCAATCTCTGCTCTTTATAAATTACCCAGAGACAGAAATAAAACCTGTGCCTAGCGTAATTCTTAATAGTGAAAGGTTGAATGTTTTTGCCATAATATTAGCAGCAAGACAGAGTGAGCAGCTCTCGCTAAAAGTTCCAGCAGTGAAATCAGGTTTAAAAAAAAAAAGAAAGAAAAGAAACAACCAAACAAAAAGAAGTAAAACTGTCATTATTACATATGACATGACTGATCATATAGAAAGTAAGACGAAATCTACACAAACCTTCTAGAATTAGTAACAAGCGGATTTAGCTTGGTTGCAGGATACAAGACCAATATACAAAAATCAACCATAATTTTATATACTATAATCAAATAGTGGAAACAAAATTGAATTTTAAAAACTGTTAACTAAGCATCAAAAAAATGAAACACTTAAAAGAAAATATGACCAAGAAAGATCCTTATGCCAAAGAGTACAAAACATTATTGAGAGAAAACAAAGGCTTAAATGCATAGAGAAATATATTGTGTTCATGGATCAGAAGACTAAATACTGTTAAGATGTTAATTCTCCCCAAATTGGTCTATACGTTCAATGAAATCTTAATGGAAACCCTGTGAGCTTTTTTGTAGAAATTCACAAACTGATTCTAAAATGTATATGCAAATGGGAAGCACTTGAAATAGCCAAACAACTCTGAAAAAGAACAACAAAGCTGGAAGGCTAATGTTATTTTGTTTAAATACTTACTTTAAAACTACAGCAAATCAAACAGAGTAGTATCGTTAGCAGTGGAACATATCCAAGTTCCTGTGGCAAATCCATCCAGGTCTGCGGCAACCTGAATGCTTGCTTCCTCAGAAGAAAGAATCTGACCGAGGGGCGTAAGGTAGAAGGAGAGACCAAGGCACGTTTAGAGCAGGAGTGAAAGTGTGTTAAAAAGCTCTAGAGCAGGAACAAAAGGAACAAAAGAAGGCCAAGGGGTGACTTGAAAGTCAAATGCCAGTTTGACGTTTTGACTTGGATCTGTATGTCGACACGCTTCCAGGGGCTTGCATCCCTTTTCCCCTAATTCTTCCCTTGGGGTGGGCTGCCCCCATGCGCAGTGGCCTGCCAGCATGTGGGAAGTGAGCTTGTACATTGCCCTTACTGGAGCGTGTGCATGCTCACCGTGCTAACCGGAGGTATTTTTCCCCTTACCAGTTCGCTGTTCCCGAAGAAAGGTCACCGCCATCTTGCCTCTTAGTACGCATGCCTGAGCCAACTCTGAGCTCTTATCAGGAAGCTGCTATCACCAGATTCAGGTGTTTCTACCTATTGGGAGACCGCCGTTCCCTGGCACCAGCTGCAACCAATTATTATTTTAGAAAGATAGTGTAACAGCCATCACCTGATGGTCGCCTGACATGCCTGGTGGAGGGGGGATCCTCTCCTGCCCTGCTCATGCCTGACTAGCTACCTACCTACTGAAACAGTATTGATGTCAAAATAGGCAAATAGATCAACACAGTAAGGCCTCGAAAAATAGACTCACCACATACATGGAAAACACATTTTTTTTAAAAGTGCAATTCAACTCAAAGGAGGAGTGATAGGCTTTTCAACAAATGATGCTAGAACAAGTCAATATTCACACACACACACACACACACACACACACACACATTTTATTCATACCTCACACCCTACAGAAAAATTAACTGAAAATAAATTGTACAATTGAATATCAAATCATCCAACTGTAAAACATCTCGAATAAAATATTTAAAAAATTCATTGTGTATGTGAGTTGCCCAGAGAATTATGAACTATGATATTAGGTTGGTACACAAGTTATTGCAGTTTTTGCCATTTGCTTTTAATGGCGAAAGCCACAATTACTTTTGCACCAACCGAATACCAAAAGCACTACCATAAAGAATGCATTCATAAATTAGGCATCATCAGCATTAAAAACTTCTATTCTTCAAAAGTTCTATTTGAAAATATTTTATTTTTATTATAAACCACCATAATTAAAAACTGCTATTCTTCCAAAAACCTACCCACAAACTCCTCCGGGAACTGGATTTAAGGTTGCCTCCCATCTCCTTGTTCAGTGACCTTCCAATTAAACCTCTTTCTCTGCTGCGATCCGGTGTCTTGTGGATTGACTTCCTTTGTGCATTAGGCAATGAACCTGTTATGGTGACAAAAGGAAGCCAATGACAGCATCTCTCTCACAGGGGTGTTGTGAGATTAACTCTATGCAAAATGCAATGATTGTAATAAGCAAGAAAAAAATGTTAGTTATTAGTATTAAGAAAAGATAAATCACTCAGAGCATTGTGAGCTATGTGAGGTTTGCAAAAGTTATCAGGTCCACAAAGACAAGAGTATGAAACTCTTGTCTGGGGCAATTTTTTTTTTTTTTGAGCCAATCCTGTAAAAAGGGATAATTGTTTGAAGTGATTTTTGTTGCTGACTAGCTGTCTAACCTGTTATCTTCATGTTCCTGGAATTTGTGATACAAAGAACAATGTATAGCTAATGTTATTTAAATGTAAATTCTTGGTAAACAACATAGAAACTGCCTCTTCCTTTTCCTTAAAAATTCACTTGTAACAGCTGCTAATCAGTGTATATATAATTCAGGTCAACTTGAATCTATGTTCCCCAGTTATAATCCTCAAGCTTGCCCCAAATAAACTCTCTACTTATATTTGTTTTGACTCAGCTTTTTTCCTTTAAGGTTGACAATTTTAGTGAAAGGTCTAGGTAAATTCCATAGTAGTGTGGAACACAGAAATTATTTACACCTGGGAAGAAGGTGGAAATCAAGGATGGCTTCCTGGGGGAGGTGCTGTCTGGGGTGTCTGAACCAAAGTGACACCATCTTGAATAAGGGCTGGTTTAAAAAAAAAAAAAAAAGGATGAGACCTACTGGGCTACCTTCCCAGGAGGTGAGGCATATCTCAGAATGAGATAGGAGGTCAGCACAAAATACAGGTCACAGAGACACTGCTGGTAAAACAGGATGCAGTAAGAAAAGCTAGCCAAAGCCCACCAAAACCAAGATGCTGATGAGAGGGACTTCTGGTCATCCTCACAGCTCATTAAATGCTGATCATAATACGTTAGCACTGTATATGTTATATATATAATGCATTACCGTATGTAACCTAAAAAGAGGAGACACCCTGAGTTCCAGGAATTGCTCACTCCTTTCCTGGAAACCTCATGAATAATCCTCCACCTCTTATTTAGTATATAATCAAGAAATAACTATAAGTGTATTCAGTCGAGCAGCCCATGACACTGCACTGCCTATGGAGTAGAATTTTTTTTTTTCTGAGATGGAGTCTCGCTCTGTCACCCAGGCTGGAGTGCAGTGGCACAATCTCGGCTCACTGCAACCTCCGCCTCCTGGGTTCAAGCGATTCTCCTGCCTCAGCCTCCCGATTATAGCTGGGACTACAAGTGCGTACCACCACACCTGCCTAATTTTTGTATTTTTAGTAGAGACGAGGTTTCACCATGTTGGTCAGGATGGTCTCAAACTCCTGACCTCAAATGATCCACCTGCCTCGGCCTCCCAAAGTGCTGAGATGACAGGTGTGAGCCACGGCGCCTGGCCTATTCCTTTACTTTTTTAATAAACTTGCTTTCTCTTTATTCTGTGGACTTGCCCTGAATTCCTTCTGGTGAAAGATCCAAGAACCGTTGCTTAGGACATGGATCGGGAGCCCTTTCCAGTGACATCGCCATTTGATTGAAACCACCAAGTATACAATGCTGCATTATTTAAATGTGTATATCTCGATGATCTGTACATCCCTATGGCATGAACAGTGAGTTATCTTTTCACTCCTTCCCTCACCGTTAAAATGCCAGCCCCCAGCATAGTGGTTTTAGCCTTCTGTGAATGCTCCAGTCACAAAGTCATGGAATTTTACATTTGAAAGGGACCTCAGAGAACTGCTAGTTCAACTTCCTTATTTTACAGTGAGACTGTACTTCATTTCAAAGGAAATCAAGCATAAAGGAAACCAGGCAGGGTTTTGACCTGGAAGTGTCTTCTGGCAATCCTGTAAACTTTGTGGGCCTCAGGTGTTTTTTTGTAAAACAAGGGCAAGGTTACTGCCTGAGGACAGTGGGCTAAACCTGGTAAGCACCCCCTTTTAGGTGACAATGTGTATTCTTATATCATCCTCCTTTTGAAGTTTGAAGAACATTGGAGGTTTGGACAAAGGTTGCTTAATCTTATAAGTTACCAAAAAAATGATAAAAAAGAGGGAAGGAAGGGAGGAAGGAAGGATGGAAGGAAGGAAAAGAGGGAGGGAGGGAAGGAAGGAAGGAGGGAAGGAGGGAGGGAAGGAAGGGAGGGAAAGGAGCGAGAGAGGGAGGGAGGGAAGCTTGCACATTATGAGAAAAAGTACACAAACTTGAAGACACTATGCTGAAAAATTTGAAATTCTATAACAAGCTTGTCTAACCCATGGTACAGGAAGGGAAAGGGAGGGGAGTGGAGGGGAAGGCCCACAGTGGATATTGTCTATAAAATCAACATGAACATTGAATGAGTGAGTGGATACTGAACCATTGTTCCTACAGGAAATACAGGGACATATTCCTGTGGGTCTCTGATTATGGTATTTTCATTAACCAATTGATATAGGAGTGAAGAAGAAATGATTTAGACAGATAGTGAGGATAAGGAAGTCCTTGGTAAGGTTTTCCTTTGAATAAAAAGTAGTCCCCAAATCATTTGCTCTTCTAACAAAGAGCAGCCTGTAAAATTGAGCTGCAGACACAGAAAGGCAGGCGAGAAGCTTGCACAGGTGAATACTGGCAGCTGTGCAAGTAGGGAAAGGGCTAGCTGAGACTAGGAATGTCCAACATGGCAGCTCCATCTTGCCTCCTCTTTGCCAACCATGTGTACAGTAAGGAGCAAACAACATGGCACCAGCCAAGCAAAGACCTCACTTGCATAATAAGATTAGGGTGGGGCAGCCAGCTTCCCCTTGCATTGTGTAAATGTCACACCTGGTCCAACCCATCTGTGGGTCCCATGTCAATCAGACACCACCTCTTCAAGCCTGTCTATAAAATCCGGTGCACTTCCCCTCAGGCCAGCTTTTCCCTTTCGGATGCCCCTCTCTCTCACGAGAGAGGGAGCTGTTCTCCTTTCTCTTTCTTTTGTCTATGAACCCTCCACTCCTAAACTCACTCCTTGTGTGTGTCCCTGCTCTTAATTTTCTTGGCACAAGACGATGAACCCCGGGTATTCACTCGGGCAACAATGCTGCTTCACAACCAATAAATAGCCTTGCTTAATGTATACTTCCACTTCAAAACACCTTACTGACACTCTATGTTGATTCTTAACATCATACTAATGGCCAATAGTACTGTGGCTCATGCCTGAATGAAGTTTATCTAACACACCTATTTTCTCCATGAGACTGTCAACAGAATAACAAGCTTCATAGATTTGAAAAGGTCGGCCTTATTTCTTATAAAGGGTTGCAGCCTGTAAGCTGGGAAGCGTAGCCTTTGGCACAAGCTGAAAGCAAACACTTCAAAGGAGGGATAAATTTAGGAAATAGGAATCGATGCTGAGCAGGGTGGCCAAATATACATATTCAATAAGCTAGAGGAGGAGTCATGAATATTTATAAAAGGAGAAATATGCACATGTGTGACGGGAGCTTCATGCCTCTTCATAGTTTGCATGTTAAAAATACTGGCAGCATTAGTGCCTATAATCCCTGCACGTTAGGAGGTCGAGGCAGGTGGATCACCTGAGGTCAGCAGTTTGAGACCGGCCTGACCAACATGGCAAAACCCATCACTACCAAAAACACAAAAATTAGCCAGGAGTGGTGGCACATGCCAGTAATCCTAGCTACTCAGGAGGCTGAGGCAGAAGAATTGCTTGAACCCAGGAGGCGGAGATCACAGTGTGCTGAGATTGCACCACTGCACTCCAGCCTGGGAGACAGAGCAAAAATCTAGCTCAAAAAAAAAAAACTGAGGGGCAGCATTAGCATGATCTGAGGGTAGAGTTTTCAGCCTTCTGATGTCAAAGGTGAAACAGAGGACAGGAAAAACCCTCACTGTGCATCATGTGTGAGCTGGCCAGAACTGGTCAGATTTTTGCAGAGAGATGAATTGTGAAACTGGTGAGTTTCACATTAAAGCTGTTAAGAGAGAGTGCGAGTCCCATCGTGGTCTGAGATCATTGGCTAAAGGCCATAAAAGAATGCGTTGTCCATATCTTCATTTCTAAAGCTGGCATCTGCTTACTCTTCAGGAAAAAAAATCCTGGTTAAGGGATAAAATGGTAGGAGTATACTAAGGGATGTATGGGTAGGAACTCAGTTTTATTTTGTGTTTTGTTTTTGAGACGGAGTCTTGCTCGGTCACCAGGCTGGAGTGTAGCGGTGTGATCTCAGCTCACTGCAACCTCCACCTCCTGGATTCAGCGATTCTTGTACCTCAGCCTCTGGAGTAGCTGGGACTACGGGCATGTCCCACCACACCCAAATAATTTTTGTATTTTAGCAGAGATGAGGTTTTACCATGTTGGCCAGGATGGTCTTGATCTCCTGACCTTGTGTTCCACCAGCCTCAGCCTCCCAAAGGAACTCCATTTTTAAGGTGTCTCTGAGGTGCCATTGGCTAAGACAGGGTTTGTTCAGTAGAATGGGGGCTTAGAATAGATATATTTTTTTATTTGAGATTGAGTCTCACTCTGTTGCCCAGGCTAGAGGGTAGTGGTACATCTCAGCTCAATGCAGCCTCCACCTCCTGGATTCAAGTGATTCTCCTGCCTCAGCCTCCTGAATAGCTGGGACTACAGAGGCCCACCACCTTGCCTGAATGATTTTTGTATTTTTAGTAGAGACAGGATTTTATCGTTTTGGTCAGGCTGGTCCTGAACTCCTGACCTTAGGTGATCTGCCCACCTCAGCCTCCCAAAGTGCTAGGATTACAGGTATGAGCTACCGCGCCTGGCCGAGAATTTTATTTAATTTCTCAAGGCACATCACAGCTTTCTGGTGCTTTGGGATGCGAGCCAGCACTTCGACACTGCTTTTGGGAGCCATTTTTAAATAAGCAAAATCACCCACAAAAATGCAGCAAATGGAGCGCTCAGTAGACCTGAAGAAGGATGCTTGTTTACAGTATGAGAGCTGAAACAAAAAAGGCAGAGCATCTCCTTGTTCAATCTCAGCTGGAAACGTGTTACATCATCAGGTGACCTAAATTTTCCTGATCAGTACATGTGCCCAAATGACCAAAATATTATCTGGAATATTAATTTTGCTCACAAACAAATGTTAGTCCAGTCTGAGCAACATAGTGAGATCCCTTCTCTACAAAAAATTTAGAAAACTATTAGCTGGGCATGGTGTGCACACTTACAGTCCCAGCTACTTGGGAGTCTGAGGCAGGAGGATTCCTTAAGCCCAGGAGTTCAAGGCTACAGTGAGCTATGATTGCGTCACTGCACTCCAGCCTAGATGGCAGATCCTGATCCTTTCTCTAAAAAATAAACTAAAAAAAAAAAAAAAGTTAGTGAGTAGACAAATTCACAAACATAAAAATCTGTAGTTAACTGATGATCACGTGTATTGCTTGGTACTTCCCACCCTTCCAAGCTCTCCCAGAACAGCAGTGGCTAGGAGCCTGAAAACTGTGTGTCTGTGGCCTCCTTGTCAGTTGCAGTTTTATTTAGATTCTGCCAATGACAGAAACTTACATCAGATCAGGAAGGTGGGAGAAAAGTAAGAGCAATTATAGAACCTGAACATAGGTGTGTGGGTGCACAGGCTTCAGCAGAAGGCTGTGTCATGCTCTGTGCTATTTTCTAGACCTACTCTTGTGAATCACCAACCGCTTGGCTTCCTGGAATCATTGATGATTTTGCTACCTGAAAAAAAACTGGGTTTCATTTGCCTGGCCAGTAACAAACAATTCTCCAAGAGAATGCAAGTTTTGATCAATAGGAAATTTATTACTTGTCATCCTCCCCTCTCTTAAGCCCCTCCCCTCTCAAGCTCCCCCTTAAGCTTCTCTCCTCTTAAGCTCCTCCTCTCTCTTAAGCCCCTCCCCTCTTAAGCACCCCCACCTTAAGCTCCTCCCCTCTCTTAAGCTCCTCCTTAAGCTCCTCTCCTCTCCTAAGCCCTTTCTCTCTCTTAAGCCTCTCCCCTCTTCTAAGCTCCTTCCCTCTTAAATGCATGAAAAGGTCATTGTTATGGACTCCCAGTAAGAAGAGCACTGAGAGTATTCTCCAAAGCAGTATCTCCCAAAGGAAAGTGGCAGGAAGGTTTTAAAGGTGATAGAAAGGAAAGAGGGTCATTATTGCATGTAGAGGAGGGGTCCCAGTGACACACACACAGTGAGTCATCATGCTAGTGAGGTAGGAGGTGGGACTTGACCTCAGAGGTGGGGCTTGGACCAAACTGAAGACTAGCTAAAACAGATACTGATGGGGTGGAAGTAACTTTCCATAAGACACACCCACTAGAGTTCCATGTCAGTTTACTATTGCCATGGCAAAACCTGGACAATACCACCCTTTCCTATGGCAATGACCTGACAAGCCTGTACTTAAAAGTGGGTATAAGTATGACTGCAGCACTGCCTCTGAGCTGCTACTCTGGACACATTGCCTATGGGGTAGCCTTGCTCTTCAAAAATCAGGACCTCTGCTGCTGCTGTGCACTGCTGCCACCTCAAAAAACGTTGCTGTCTAACACCACCTCCTTGAATTATTTCCTGGATGAAGCCTCCTTGAATTATATAACTCCCCTCTTTGAATTATTTCCTGGATGAAGCCAAGAACCCTCCTAGGCTAAGCCCCAATTTGGGGGCTCACCTGCCCTGCATCATCAGTAATAGGTCACATGTGATGACAATGCAGCTATAGCTCAGGCTGGAGACTTTAGCACAGTAATGAAGAATGTTCACTCAGATTCATTTACACGTGGCTGGGGTCTGTCAGGATCTGCTTCCAGCCAACAAGGCGACTGCATTCCACACAGCGTTTGGGAAAAAACAGGCTGATTCCTCAAGATTAAATCCCTACAGTCCCTGGAGACCATCCTTGTCTACTTACAATTTCCTCTGATGTCTGCCCTCCCAGCTTTGCCAAAAGTTCTAGGAACACCTAATTCTCTCCTTTAAATCCCCTCCTGATAACAGCATCTAGAGTGGTTTCCATGTTTCTGGCTAAAAATCACAAGAGCAAACCTGTATCTAACTGTATTACTTAGACAGACTGAAACATACTGATTGATTTCCAAATAAGACATTTTGGGATCAATGTTCTAACAAATTTAGGATCATCTAACAAACTGCCCTCTCAGCATCCCAGTTTGTACTACCCGGATGCCATGTTCTGAAAAGTATGTCAAATGATTGGTGTTGTTACATATTCAGATAGATCTAACGTTTGTGTGCTGCTTATTAAGTTCTAGATGCTGGAGAAAAATGAGCTGATCCTCACCACAGCCCGGTGGGGAAGGCAATATTAATTTTTACAAAATGAATCTCATAGATGTTTAATTCCTTGACCAGGGTCATGAAAGTAGTAAATGGTGGAACAGTAATTCAATATAAAGCTTCCCACAACACCCGCGCTTCTGTTTCCGACAGCTGAATCCTTCCAGATAATTTCATTTCTCCTTGTTTCCTCTCACAGTTTCAATCTTTCATTAGCTTTTAACAATCTTCAGGGGGTGGTGGGGGTGGGGGAGAAACTTGAATGAAGTCAGGGTTTGATCCTAGGAAAGACTGTATTTTATATTTTAATTGCATTTAATGCTAGCAATTAATGGCAGATGACTCATTTTCTCTATCACTGATGCAATTATGAAATCCACATGCACTGGAGACTATACTTGTACATCCCACCTAGATTAGTCAGAAAAAGACTGTCCCTTTTTCAAACTTCCAAAATGCAGGTGAGGATTGGAGTGCCTCCTCTCCACCACGTAAACCTTTAAAAGGTACAAGATTTGAAACACTTTTCTATTTCATCTCCAGCCTCTGCAAGCTACAAGGGCATTTCAGGACATGGATCTCATTCACCATTTCATCTGAACCTTAATAGTGTGAGCAATCTTTTGGTCTGAATGCCACATATTCATCTAATAAACATTTATTAGCATCTACTATGTGTCAGACACAATGCTTATAACTAGATGTGTTCTTAAGGGGGGAAAAGGGCCTTTTTCATGAACAAGCATGAACATCTTCTCTATGCTAACTGATGTGAACCTTTATGAAACTCACAGTCCTTTAAGAGATGCTGAATGATGTCTTAAGCTTCTCCCTTCTCTTAAGCCCCTCTCCTCTCTTAAGCTCCTCCCCTCTCTTAACCTTCTCCCCTCTCTTAAGCTCCTCCCCTCATAAGCTCCTCCTCTCCTAAGCCCCCCCTTTCTTAAGCTCCACCCTTAAGCTCCTCTCCTCTCTTATGCTCCCTCCTAAGCTCCTCCCCTCTTAAGCCCCTCCTCTCTCCTAAGCCCCTCCTCTCTCTTAAGCTCCTTCCCTCTCCTAAGCTCCTCCCTTCTCTTAAGCTCCTTCTCTCTTAAATGCATGAAAAGGCCATTGTTATGGACTGAATATTTGTGTCCCTCTAAAATTATTAATACGCTGAAGTCCTACCTTGCAGTGTGGCTGTATTTGGAGATGGGGCTTCTAATGAAGTAATTAAGTGAGTTGATAAGAATGGATCCCTCATCTGGTAGGATTAATATTCTTTTAAGAAGTGACACCTGAGAGCTCATTCCTCTCTCTCCCTCCCTCCCTCCCTCCCTCATTTCTCTCTCCCTCTGCCTCTGTCCCAACCTCCTCCCTCCTCAGACACACATCAAGCAAAGGCCATATGGGGACACAGAGAGGATGCAGTCATTTGCAACCCAAGGGGAAAGCCTTTGCCAGACATCGATTCTGCTGGCAACTTAATCTCAGACTTCTGGCCTCTAAAACTATGAGAAAATAACGTTCTGTTATTTAAGCCGCTGAGTCTGTAGTATTTTGTTATGGCAGCCCAGGCTTTTTTTTGAAAGCCTACAGCTTTCAAAGTTGGAAAGGAGCCCTCCCCAACCAGGTAAACCTCCACAACATTAAATAGGTTTGGTATTCCTCGTCTACCACGTGCATGTTGGTCTCCTATTTCCCCATTTAAGAAGACATCTAGTTATAAGCATTGTGCCTGGCATCATGGAGCACAAAGGACACCTTTGTACTACCCTTCCCCTCCTAGGGCAATGCCAGCCTTCCTGGGAGTGAAGAGATGAGAACTTATTAAGAATGCCAATTCAGGCTGGGCACGGTGGCTCACGTCTGTAATCCCAGCACTTTGGGAGGCCCAGGCAGGTGGATCACTGGAGGTCAGGAGGTTGAGACCAGCCTAGTTAACATGGTGAAACCCTGTCTCTTCTAAAAATACAAAAATTAGCTGTGCATAGTGGCCCACGCCTGTAGTCCCAGCTATTGGGAGGCTGAGGTAGGAGAATTGCTTAAACCCAGGAGGCACAGGCTTCAATGAACCGAAATCTTGCCACAGCACTCCAGCCTGGGTGACAGAAGGAGACTCTGTGTAAAAAGAAAAAGAAAAAAGAAAAAAGGAGGACCGGGCGCTGTGGCTCACACCTGTAATCTCAGCACTTTGGGAGACCGAGGCTGGTGGATCACCTCAGGACAGGAGTTTGAGACCACTTGATCAATATGGTGAAACCCCGTCTCTACTAAAAATATGAAAATTAGCCAGGGGTGGTGGTGGGCACCTGTAGTCCCAGCTACTCTGGAGGTTGAGACAGGAGAATTGCTTGAACCCAGAGGCGGAGGTTGCAGTGAGCCGAGATCACACCACCGCACTCCAGCCTGGGTGATAGAGTGAGACACGATCTTAAAAAAAAAAAAAAAAAGAGAGAGAGAATGCCAACTCAGAGCCCTGAGGGATACACACAGGAGAAAATAGCTAGGATGCTCAAGACAGGAAAAGGTCTAGGTAACCTTTTTTAACTTCCTCAGCTGAATGCATATGGTTGTGATAAAGTGGAAGGTGAGAAAATGATTGCCACTTTCTCCCCAGACGCCATTATTTCTGTACCTTCAGCTCTGCCTAGGCAAAACCTGCACATTCTGCAGGACAGGCTAACCTGTATATCCCCAGTTCCCCTTGCCTACTGAGATGCTTAGCCCATCTCACAGGTTTATACTGAGAATGAAATGCAATCCTGTATGAGAGGTGCTTTGGAACTGGCGCCTTTCTCTCCCTCACCTTCTTGTTCTATCACCCTCCTTCCCATTCCCCACCTTTTGACAAGATTATTTAACCCCCACGAAGACATCAAAGCTGCTTTTCCATCAGAGCACTTAGTGTAGATTGTGACTTTATATTGATTCGCACAAGCGGTTTTTTTTTGTTTTTTTGTTTTTTTTTTGAGATGGAGTCTCGCTCTGTCACCCAAGCTGGAGTGCAGTGGCATGATCTCGGCTCACTGCAACCTCCGCCTCCTGGGTTCAAGTAATTCTCATGGCTCAGCTTCCCCAAGTAACTGGGATTACAGGCACGCACCACCACACCCAGCTAATTTTTGTATTTTTAGTAGCGACAGGGTTTCACTGTGTTAGCCAGGATGGTCTCAATCTCCTGACCTCATGATCCACCTACCTTGGACCCCCCAAAGTAAGCTTTTGTTCAACATCTGCATCCACAACTAGGTATGTTCTCTGACAGTAAGTACACCAACTCTTGTTTGGTACTTTTGCAAATACTGTTGCTGTATTTAATGTCATCCTCCTTTCTTCCTTGCCAACGGAAGCCTCATTGAGCATGACAGATCAGAGTCAATCATGACAGCCTCGTCCTCTACCTAAGTTCTCTTGCACCTCATGAATGACTAGTAACTTCATCCTGATCAGTGATATCTAAAAGGAGATTTTCTAAAAGTGAGGGATATGGGATAAGTTAATGTTTTCTTGATAGAAACATCCTAACCCACCTGACTCAGCCTTTGCTTCTTACTGCTTGGAAGTGGAAGTTATGGTAGGTGCTGCTGCAGCCATTTTATGGTCATGAGGCAGAGTCTCAGAGACTGCTGGAAATATAATCCCAAGCATTATAGAGTCTATTAGCTAATACCAGCAATTACCTGACCCAGGGCTTCTTGATATAGAAGAAAAAGAAAAAAAAATGTTATTTATTTAACTATCCTGGTTAGGTTTTCTTGAAACCTTTCTTAGGTTACTTGAAACCAAATACAACCTTAATGGACATACAGTAATTTTAGGTCCAGCACTGGATGCCCTTGGTCAATAGTTGGTGCTTAGAAATGCCTGTTGAGGCCAGGAGTGGTGGCTCACACCTATAATCCCAGCACTTTGGGAGGCCGAGGCAGGCGGATCACGAGGTCAAGAGATCGAGACCATGGTGAAACCCTGTCTCTACTAAAAAATACAAAAATTAGCTGGGTGTGGTGGCACGTGCCTGTGGTCCCAGATACTTGGGAGGCTGAGGCAGGAGAATTGCTTGAACCTGGCAAGTGGAGGTCGCATTGAACCAAGATCACGCCACTGCACTCCAGCCTGGCACCTGGCAACAGAGCGAGACTCTGTCTCAAAAACAAACAAAAAAGAAATGCCTGTTGAAGGCCAGGCACAGTGGCTCATGCCTGTAATCCCAGAACTTTGGGATGCCAAGGCGGGCAGATCACAAAGTCAGGAGATAGAGACCAGCCTGGCCAACATGGTGAAACCCCATCTCTACTAAAATACAAAAAAATTAGCTGGGCGTGGTGGCACATGCCTGTAGTCCTAGCTACTCGGGAAGCAGGAGAATTGCTTGAACCCAGAAGGTGGAGGTTGTAATGAGCCGAGATCATGCCACTGCACTCCAGCCTGGTGACAGAGCAAGACACCGTCTCAAAAAAAAAAAAAAGCCTGTTGAGTAAACAACTAGAAGGATGAATAAATGAATAAATGGATCATCAAACTTTATGCCCTCTGTGGCACTTAGCTCAGAACCTGGCATCTAGTAGGCATGTGATAAATATTTGTTGAAGTAAATGGAAGAGCCAAAAGTTATCATTTAGCACATTGAAGAAAGGGGCCAGAAATACTTCTCCAAAAAATCTCAACTGCCCATTGAAATAACATAGCAAAAACTGCCAGATATCTGAGTTGAGGGAAATAAGGAATTGAGAACATCTAGTACCTAAAAGCTGTGCTCCAATTTAGAAGGCTTAAAATAATACCTCTCATCGCTCATGTCTCCTAGCAAAGTACAAATTAGTGGCTTGGAAAATTCCTCCAAGCTTCAGGGTAAGACAGACATTAGCCTCAATAGGAAAAGCCCTCACAGCCTGTTAGGCCTACTTCCCAGGGAGGGTTTGCCCAGGCTCGACAGAGTCCAGAAAATCACAGGGCACCTAATTTAAAACAATCATTGCAAAAGATCAGATAAAACAGAAAGGCTCAGAGACAGAGAAACGTTCCCAGTGCCAACAGAAGCAACTGCCTGGCATCTCCCCAGCCACCATCACAGAGAGACTCCCTAAGTGAGAGGTTGGCCTCGCCTTATAATCCCCCCTCAGTCTTTATCCTCAGTCTCCTTCCTACTGTCAGCAGGAAGGAGTCAGGCCCACTAAGTCCTCCGCGTTGACAGCTCTGCAGATGGCCTGGCCTTCCTCCTCCAGGGATGCATCATCTCTGGTCCACTTTGTCCCCCAGCAAGAAACAAGGATGAGAAAAACACAAGGCAGATTACTGAACATAAATTATTAATTCTTATTAGCATACAAAAATGCTTTCAGTGACTGCTGAAATATTGCTCATGGCAGCTAGACCCATGTGCATGGAAACTAGCATATGTTCAAATACAACAGCAGCGATTATGGACTGGCCACTCTGCTCCCCACACACAATTTGATAATGTGGCTATGGAGACAGCAGACTACAATTGGGAAAACACAAGCTTTTGAGTCAGAGGGGCAAAAGATTCTGACACCGGCTAAACCATTCATTAGTTCTTTCTATGATCCTGTTTTCTCATTTATAAAATAAGCTTGGCCGGACACAGTGGCTCATGCCTGTAATCCCAGCACTTTGGGAAGCCGAGGCAGGCAGATCACCTGAGGTCAGGAGTTCAAGACCAGCCTAGCCAACATGGCGAAAACCCATCTCTACAAAAATACAAAAATTAGCCAGGCATGATGGTGGGTGCCTGTAATTCTGGCTTCTCAAGAGGCTGAGGTGGGAGAATCGTTGAACCCAGAAGGCAGAGGTTGCAGTGAGCCGAGATCACACCATTGCACTCCAGCGTAGGTGACAAAGCGAGACTCCGTCTCAAATAGAATAAAATAAAATAGGCTTAATAATATTTAAGCCCAAAAGCTACATGTGGATATTAAATAAAGTCATGTAGATAAAATGGTTTGCAGAATGCCTAACTACTTGCATGAATGATAAATATACATGCATGTGCACACCCGTACTTATTTAACCACTGTTCTTTTAATTTTAATATTTTTAGAGACAGAGTCTCCCTCTGTTACCTGGGTTGGAGGGCAGAGGCATGATCATGGCTCACTGCAGCCTCAAACTCCTGGGCTCAAGTGATTCTCCTGCCTCAGCCTCCTGAGTAGCTGTGACTACAGGTGCATGCCTAGCTAATTTTAAAAAAATTTTTTTGTAGAGACAGGGTCTCACTGTGTTGCCCAGACCGGTCTTGAACTCCTGGACTCGAGCCATCCTCCCGCCTCAGTTTCCCAAAGTGTTGAGATTACAGGCATGAGCCACTGTGCCCGGCCTTAGGCACTATTCTTTCTGATAATCTACAGAAGAGGAAACTGGGGCATGGGGGTAAAATGGCAAGGGACGGATCTTGAAACCACCAGGAGCCTGGCTTGAACCTGGAGCCAAGGTTTCCCTAAGTCACAGCCCGTGTTCCCTCCCCAGGCCTGCTCTCAAGAGGCTGGGGTTCAGCACCACACACCTGGGGGAAACGTCTTAGAAATCCTGCCCTGCTGCCCATGGAAGCAACAGATGGTCTCTCTCTCCAGTTCTTCCACTCTCCTTCCTCATTTTTAGCCTGAGCCTTTAGTTCTGGTTCTGACACCTGAGACCAAGAATTTGCGGAGCTCTCCAGAGGATTCCACTGAGTAAGGAGCTGGCTGAGCGAGATCAAGTGGAAATTAAAGAGGACCTCAGGGACAGCAGACCCAAGTTTTATTAAGACCTAATGAAAATCTGCCAGGAGGCTGAACACAGATGCTCATGAGCTTTTCTTTCTTTTTTTAATTTTCCTTCACAGCCTTTTATATGATTGTATGTCTGAAACGTCGATCGTGAACTTAGACAGAGATAGAGGCTGGAGCCAGCAGTCTGGGGTGCCTGTAACCACATCTTCCAAATCTAAAATGGGGCTGTGTAGTCTGATGCAGGCGCCTGAGGTCCGGGAGGCCTTTAAAAGGCAGGGCACAGGTCCATGGGACAAAGGTCACCTCTGAGATGAATGTGAGTGCTGATCTCATAGCAGCGAAGGCCGTGGATAGGGAAACAAATGAGAGCGAGGAGAGGGGTTGGTGGTAGGAAGGATCTCACATTTCTTATGCCCCTACTGACTCCAAGTTCAAGAGTAATGTTCGCTAAGCCCCACCCCCGCCACCCAACCACCACTTCCATCTTTAGCAACAGACTTCTGAACATCTTGACTATGTTCACACTGAAGAGTCACTCCAATGCAGTAGACACAGGTTTTTGAGCTGTTCAGTATCCATTTCACCTCTGATAGCGGTGTTTTTATTTTCTTTCGGGAAATTACTTCTCTCCCTCAAGAAACAGTCTGGCATATCCAAGCAGTAGAGATAGGACATTCAAGCAGCATTGATTGGCTGCTCCTCACTAGAACATGAGTCCTTTTTGTTGCTTTGTTTGTTTGAGAGAGGGTCTTGCTCTGTTGGCCAGGCTGCAGTGCAATGGTGCAATCATAGCTCACTGCAGCCTTGATTTCCTAGGCTCAAGTAACCCTCCTGTCTCAGTCTCCCAATTAGCAATGACAATAGGCATGGGCCACCATGCCCGGCTAATTTTTTATTTATTTTTTCTTTTTTGTAGAGATGAGGTCTTATTATTCCGCTCAAGCTGGTCTTGAACTCCTGGGCTCAAGCAATCCTGCCACCTCAGCCTCCTGACTAGCAATGACAACAGACACACGCCACCACACCTGGCTAATTTAATGTTTGTAGAAATTAGGGGCTCACCATGTTGGCTAGACTGGTCTTGAACTCCTGGCCTCAAGTGATCCTCCCATCTCAGTCTCCCAAAGTCCTGGGATTACAGGCATGTGCCGCAGTGCCTGGCTGAGACCATGAATCTTATGCAGTGGCAGTGAGCCCGCATATGGTAGATGCTCATTTATTCCAGCAGCTGTGCTCTGGCAGAACTATCAAAACGCACGCTACCTTGACCCTTGTATTTCCTTTAGTCCTTGTTCGCTCTGTGCCTGCTCCTCAGCATTCCTATCACTTCTGGGGGCTCCTCCCATTCTCCAGAACATAACCAATGGCAAAAGCAGCTCATCATTTTGTTGCTTGTGATTACTGTAGAACCAAACTGAGTTCCATTCACTCTATGCACGGTAAAACCAGATACTCGGCCAGGCACAGTGGCTCACACCCGTAATCCCAGCGTTTTGGGAGGCCAAGGAGGGCAAATCATGAGGTCAGGAGTTCGAGACCAGCCTGATCAACATGGTAAAACCCTGTCTCTACTAAAAGTACAAAAATTAGCTGGGTGTGGTGGCACGTGCCTATAATCCCAGCGACTCAGGAGGCTGAGGCAGGAGAATCACTTGAACCCAGGAGGCTGAGGTTGCAGTGAACTGAGATTGCGCCACTGCACTCCAGCCTGGGTGACAGAGCGAGACTCCATCTCAAACAATAGCAAAAACAATAACAACAAAACAGACACACTGAGCTTCTGTGGTGGTAGAAACGAAGGCGTCTATTTAGTTGCAGGGTGCCAAGCAAAGAGAATCGGGGCAGCTGCAGCTCATGCTGAAGACTGGACCTCCCCAGTGGCTTGCAGGGAAGGGTTTTTAAAGGCAGGGGTACATTTCAAGAATGCAGAAGTTACAGACAAAACTGTAAATCAATATGTGGACTTTACACACTCGTTTTGGGTTAGGAGTGGGATATCATGAAGTAGAGGCGTACAGGTCTTTCAAAGATTGAAAGACTTTCTGATTTGCAATTGGTTGAGGAAGAGAAGCTTTGCTTAAAAATTTGGGGTCAGCAGAAAAATAAATCCTAACTGGCTCGGGAATGCAATGCTCTCCAAGCACCTCAGGAAGAAATTTAGATCAAAGAATGGTGGCTAGAGATTGGTCTTCAGTCTCCCCATAGCTGAGGTCTCTGGACCAGCAGATCTGCTGGTGAGGCTCCTCAGTGGGGGCTCTGGGTTTCTGAAAGACAAATCAGGGGCAGATGTTAAGATGTCATCTTTACTTTTTATAGGAAAACCAAACACCTCTGAACTCTAACTTTCCTGGCTATTGTTTTAAGCTCCTATTACCTTCTCGCTTATCAAGTTGCTCATTTACTTCTCAGGGCTAACGAGGTGCCTGGAATTTCCCTTGATGGAACTAGAGATTTCTCTTTATGTTCATGCCTGAAAGGGCTCATAGGCCACTAAAAGGGGGTCAGCATTCCTGTCACCTCTGGGGGCTCCTCCCATTCTCCAGAACATAAATAATGGCAAAAGCAGGTAATTATGTTGTTGCTTGTGATTATTGTAGAACCAAACTGGGGTCCATTCACTCTGGCTTCAGTAAAACCAGATACTCGGCCCGACATGGTGGGCCGATCACGTAGGTGTCTTATGATCATCGTGCAATCACTCTCTGGAATTAGTCCGACATGGTGGCCCACATCTGTTGTCATTGCTAAATGGGAAACTGAGACAGGAGGGTTGCTTGGGCCCAGGAAGTCGAGGCTGCAGTGAACTATGATGGCACCACTGCCCTCCAGCCTGGGCAACAGAGCAAGACTCAAACAAACAAACAAAGCAACAGAAGAATTCATGTTCTAGTGATGGGCAGCCAATCAAGGCTGCTCCATGTTGTATCTCTGCTTCTTGGCCATTCCAGATCAGGGTGCTGCTAACACAGACACTCTAAATCAGGTGGCCCCAACCTCTGGGCTATGAACTGGTCTGATACTGGTCCCTGGCCTCGTAGAAACTGGGCTGCACAAGGAGGTGAGCAGAGAGTAAAGGAGAGAATCTTCATCTGTATTTACAGCCACTCCCCATTGCTCGAATTACCGCCTAAGCTCCGCCTCCTGTCAGATAAGCTGTGGCATTAGATTCTCACAGGAGCATGAGCCCTACTGTGAACTGTGTGTGCACGGGATCTAGGTTATGTGCCCCTTATGAGGATCTAATGCCTGATGATCTGCCACTATCTCCTGTCACCCCCAGATGGGACTGTCTCAATACAGACAAACAAGCTCATGGCTCCCACTGATTCTTCATGATGGTGAGTTGTATTATTATTATATCATTGATTACAATGTCATGATAATAGCAATAAAGTGCATGATAAATGTAATGCATTTGGATCACTGCAAAATCATGCCCCCTTCCCCAGGTCCATGAAAAATTGTCTCCAGTGAAACCAGTCCCTGGTGCCAAAAAGGTTGGGGGCTGCTGCTATAAAACACATGAAGAAATCCATGACAGTAGGCAAGGGTGGCTAGCGTGGACAGGAGCTTGGAAGGGGCAAGACCAGGATGTTGATGGCAAGGCAATTTAGTGAAGGGCCGTATGGGATAGAACCTTGACATTGGACCAGAGTATGGGAATATTTGCCTCCAGTGTAAATAGTCACCAAAAGGCCCCATTGTTAAGGAAACTCAAAAGTGGAGTAGATAGTTTGACCCTTTCTTCCATACTAGTCACTCTGCTCTGCAAATACCCAAAAAGTGCCTATGATAGAAACCAGTAAAAAACGTGGCAACTTTGGAACCAAGTTTGGAGGTTAAGAATACAATTAGCTAGGTGTGGTGGTGTGCACCTGTAATCCCAGCTACTTGGGAGGCTGAGACAGGAGAATTGTGTGAACCTGGGAGGCTGAGACAAGAGAACTGTGTGAACCCAGGAGGCAGAGGTTGCAGTGAGCCGAGATCATGCCATTGCACTCCAGCCTAGGTGACAGTGTGAGACTCTGTTTCAAGAAAAAGAACAGGCCCATCAATATGGACTTCCTCTCACTAAGGCCCTCCTGTCACCTGCTGTCACTGTAGATTGACCAGTTGGCTGACATCAGCAGCCAACCTTGGACATGAGCAGGGCCGCTATCATAGCACACCTCCAGGAGGTCATCCAGCTACCTGGTAGCAGGTGAATGACACTCAGTCCCTCCTGTTATGGAGGGCTCTGCAATTTGTCCTTGTTGGAGCAGACCTTTCTTCTGGATTTCATTTTCCTTCTGCTTCCTGGCCTGTCAGGCCTCTGCTAGCACTGTCATCCATCAAGTTACTGAATGCATTATTCACTGTCTCATACAACATTGCTTCTGACCAAAGAATGTACTCCCCAGGCAGAGGAGAAAGGCAATGAGCTGAGGCCCATGCAATCCACTCTGATCATGAATCCTATCACCCAGAAGCATCCGACTTTACAGATTGGTGGAATGGCTCACTGATGGCTCAATTACAGTGCCAGCTGGAAGGCAATACCTTCAAGATTGGCTGCTATCTTGCAGGAGGGTGTGTGCTGGGGTCCCGGGAAGGGTCTGTGTCCCCCATAGCTAGAATACATGGATCTAATATCAAGGATAGGGAGTGGAATGAGAAGGGCATTGCTTGTAAACTTTCCTAATGACCTGCTAATAAATGGTTTGTCTCCTATAGCCATGATTCTGACTCTTGCAGGAGAGGGAGTGGAGTTAGAAGCTGAGACCTCCACCCAGATATTTCCTGCTACTAATTTTACTAAGAAAAGTGTGGTTACTAGGCCAGGTGCAGTCATGCCTGTAATCCCAGCCTTTTGGGAGGCCAAGGTGGGCAGATCACGAGGTCAGGAGATCGAGACCATCCCGGCTAACGCAGTGAAACCCATCTCTACTGAAAATACAAAACATCAGGGCATAGTGGCAGGCACCTGTAGTCCCAGCCACTTGGGAGGCTAAGGCAGGAGAATCACTTGAACCCGGGAGGCAGAGAGTGCAGAGAGCCGAGATTGAGTCACTGCACTCCAGCCTGGGCAACAGAGCGAGACTCCATCTCAATAAATAAATAAATAAAGGAAAGAAAAGAAAGGTTACTATTTTGGCTGGGATGACTGACTGAATTATCAGGGGGGAATTAGGCTGCTATTACACAATAGGGAGTAGGAAAAATAATACAGACGGAACTCAGGGGATGCCTGGAACAGTCATGCCACTCTGACTTGCTATAAAGGTTTACAGAAGACCACAGAAACTCTGCACCAGCAGGCAGGTGCGCTGAGAGCTCAGTGCCCTCCAGATGAAGACTGGGCTTTCCTAACGTGCCTGGGAGCTCCTTCGTCCCCTCAGCTGACATGCTGGGGAAAAGGCAAGGGAAAGCTAGAAGAGACACATCGCCAACACCAGCTATGGGCACACGGATACTCCAAGCACTTATTCCCTCATTCATTCCCTCATTCATTCATCCGTTCATTCATTCATTTGACAAATATTTATTATCTCCTATATGCCTAGCACTGTCTTGGCACAAAGGACAAAGCAATGAATGAAACAGAACAGGTTCCCTTTTTTGTGTGTGTGTGTGTGGAGTTTGTTTTAGTTTAGAGGCAGATACTAGACCACATCAATAAATAAAATACCTATTTTGCTAGAAGGTGATAACAGGTTCAGGGGAAAATTAAGGTGGAGAAGGAGAATCGGGTGTCAGAGGATGCTTGTGATATTAAACTGTGTGGCCAGGGAGGCCTTCCTGAGAGTGACATTTGAGTGAAGATTTAAAAGACATCAGAGAGCCGGCTGTGCGGGTGTTTTCAAGCAGAGGGACAGCTGGTGCATACATCCTGCGCTGGGGACATGTCAGCCCCTTGTGTTTGAAGATTAACGCAGAGGCCAGGCTGGCTGGTGAAGAGTGAGCAAGGGGAATGCAGTCGGGGACACAAGATCAGTAAGTCATGGGCACCACTTTCCAGGGACTCTGCTTTCATGGGAAGGAGTCTGATTTCTAGCAGCAGAGTGCTGGGGTTAGGGCAGGATGGTGTGTATTGATCTGATGACATTATATCAGGTTCACTCTAGCTGCAGTGTTGAGAACAGATCGTAGTGGGGCAGGAAAAGCAGAAGGCATGCGAGTTAGCTGGGTCCATCGGCAATCCCAGAGGAGCCGGTGGTGTTTGCATCAGGGCTGTAACAGCGAAGAGGTGTAGAGCTGTGCGATCCTGGATTTATTCTGAAAGTAAAACCAGGCCGGGCGTGGTGGCTCATGCCTCTAATCCCAGCACTTTGGGAGGCCAAGGTGGGTGGATCACGAGGTCAGGAGTTTGAGACCAGCCTGGCCAATGTGGTGAAACCCTGTCTCTACTAAAAAATATAAAAATTAGCTGGGTGTCATGGCGCACACTGGTAGTCCCAGCTACTTGGTTGGCTGAGGCAGAAGAACCGGTTGAACTTGGGAGGCAGTGGTTATAGTGAGCTAAGATTCCACCACTGCACTCCAGCCTCGACGACAGAGTGAGACTTCATCTCAAAAAGAAAAAAAAGGAAAGAAAGTAAAACCAATGATACTTGCTGAAAGATTTGACATACCATAAGAACGGGAGGGGGCCAGGGATGTCCCCAGGGTTTCTGGACTAAGCCACAGTAACGGGGGAGAGGGTGCAGGTTTTAGGAAAAGACTAGGAACGCATATTGGACATGTGAAGGTAAGTACAAGTAGAGACAGAGAGGGGCTGGTGCATATAAACAAGGTGTATGGTTTATGTCAGGTATGCATTTCTGGATTTTAATGATCTTTTTGTCTCATACTGTACAGAGGTTGGGTGGGTCATAGTTAAAATTAACCATTTACTTCAGAAACTGCAGAATATCCAGGTGGGCTCATACAAAAAGTGGAGGGGAAGGAAGAGACTCTGGATGTGGAATGGGAGGCACGATTGATCAGAATTTCATTTGCTCTTTTTGGTGAAGAGGCAGGAGTGTTTTCAGTCGTACCTGGAATATTGCATTATGTTAAGTGGAGGTATTCTGGGAGAAACATATGCAGAAGTATGACTGTAGGCTGGGCATGACAGCTCACACCTGTCATCCCAGCACTTTGGGAGGCTGAGGCGGGCAGATCACCCGAGGTCAGGAGTTCGAGACCAGCCTGGCCAACATGGCAAAACTCTGTAACTACTAACAATATAAAAAATGAGCCAGGTCTGGTGTCAGGTGCCTGTAATCTCAGCTACTCGCGAGGCTGAGGCAGGAGAATTGCTTGAGCCCAGGAGGTAGAGGCTGCAGTGAGCCAAGATGGCACCATTGCACTCCAACCTGGACAATAAGAATGAAACTTTGTCTCAAAAAAAAAAGAAAAAAAAAAAAAAGAAGTATGACTGTAAATGTTGCATTGCAGTGGACAATTCTTGGCTTCTCAGCACCTGTTCCACTTTCCTTTGTGCTTCCTTCTCAGAGACCACACTGATAAGTTATGAAACTCAGGTTTCTCCTCTGTGTGACAAGGATAATGATGATGGGGGGTGCCACATCTCAGATCTGCATGCTCCAGCTTTGGGATCCTTGATCTAGCTTCTCAATCTGCATCTTGAACATGGGGATTGTGATCCTCGGGTGAGATTCAGTCTGCAGCCTACCCAACCATGGTCTAGGCATGCAGCATTGATCCGGCTTCCCATTTGCCCTGGATCTAATTCATTCTTTGTATCTCCCAAGGACAAAGCTCTCCATCCTGAACAGTCTAGCTGACTGTGGTCTTGTCCTTTCATCCTAGTTCCAATTAGCATTTCCACCCAACTGACATAGGACGAAACCCTGGCACTGCTTCTCTCTGTTGGAATTCGCTCTCTCGGAAGGATCGGGGTAAATGGAAACGGGGAAACAAAAGTGTATGCCAGGAAAGAGTCAGGCTTGGCAGAGAAATCCAGGTCTATCATGAAAGCAAAGCAAGCCTGAACTGGGTGTCAGGAGCCATTGGATGGCCAAAGGGCTCAGAGGTCTGGCAAGAGTGGATTTGGAGGCCCCCAATAAAACAGGCGCCTGGGAAAGCCATGAGGATGTATGCCAGAGCAGAGGGAGGAGGCAGTGCTCCTGGTTGGCCTTCCTGTTGCTCTCTAATGGTGAGTTTCATGCTGTGTCAAGGCCTGGAAGCCACACAGCCCCTGCTCAGCTACTTCAGACACTGGCACCTAGACCATAAATGACCATGGTCTTTGTACGTGGAGCTTTAGAATCTTGGCAGCTGCTGCCGATGGGACCATTTTCTCCCTGTCCCAGTGTTATTCTGGTCCTAGCTCAGTGCCACGATTACCGTCCCCTCCCTTCCCACCTTGGAGATGAACCGCTGCTGTCAATTTCCTGTCCATAGTGACTTTCAGAGACACGCTGAGAAGCATTTTATTGAAGTTGGGAAATTGGAAAGCATCTCAATTTCTCTTGCACCAAGATTTTATTATTTCCTTTGAAGTGAAATTTCAAATACACCAGACAAGTCTACGCTCAAATGGAGGTATGAAAATGCATGTAAAACTCAAACGAGGATTCTGGTTGTCTCCCATTTTGCATCCTGCCTGTCCTCGCTTGCCTGCTTGCTTTTATTAATGAAGAGATCACCTCTGCACATTCATGAGCAGATAACCACACACTGCATCAAAATCCCAGGGGAAAAAATTATTCTAAGATGTTTAAGGTCTTATTTTAGTCCCTCGTTTTTGCTATTTATACTTTGGAGACAGTCATCACCCTAGTAAAAATATTGCTTATTTCAATTAACTTATTTCTGTATGTTCTATGAAAGCATGTGTTACATTAAGCTGTGTTCCCACCCAAATCTCATCTTGTAGTTCCCATAATCCCCACATGTCATGGGAGGGACCTAGTGGTGGGTAATTGAACCCTGGGGGTGGTTACCTCCATGCTGTTCTCATGATAGTGAGTTCACATGAGATCTGATGGTTTTATTTATTTGTTTTTTAGCGTTTCACTCTTGTTGCCCAGGCTAGAGTGCAATGGTATGATCTCTGCTCACTGCAGCCTCCACTTCCCGGGTTCAAGCAATTCTCCTACCTCAGCCTCCCTAGTAGCTGGGATTACAGGCGTGCACCACCATACCTGGCTAATTTTGTGTTTTTTAGTAGATATGGGGTTTCTCCATGTTGGTCAGGCTGGTCTCGAACTCCTGACCTCAGGTGATCTACCCGCCTTGACCTCCCAAAGTGCTGGGATTATAGGCATGAGCCACTGCGCCCAGCCAGATCTGATGGTTTTATAAGGGCCTTTCCCTCAGCTTCACTCTGCATTCCTCCTTCCTGCCACCATGTGAAGGTCATGTTTACTTCCCTTTCCACCATGATTGTAAGTTTCCTGAGGCCTCCCAGCCCTGTGGAACTGTGAGTCAATTAAACCTCTTTCCTACCAGTCCCAGGTATGTCTTCACAGCAACGTGAGAACTAACTAATACAATTAATAATCCACTATAATAATAAGCTATTTTAATTACATACTACAGGCCTCAGATATGTAGAATGAAATAGCTATTTTTTTTAAAAAATGACCTTGGACTTGATCTTGGACATTATAGGTTATCAAATTTTACCTTCTACGTAAGAATTCTTCTGTGGCTTTTGTGACGAATGTGGATCCTTCTGAGAAAAAGCTGGTGGTCAGATCAAGAGAGCCTTCATTTGGCCTTATCAGCCTTCTAGATCTAGAGATAGGACTCATCTTTAAAAACATTTTTTTTTTACTAGAGATTGGTCTTATTCTGTCACCCAGGCTGGAGTGCAATGGCATGATCATAGCTCACTACAGCCTTGACCTCTTAGGCGCAAGTGATCCTTCTGCCTCAGCCTCCTGAATAGCTGGGACCACAGGTGCATGCCACCTCTCTGGCTATTTTTTTTAAAAACTATTTTTGTAGAGACAAGGGTCTCAGTGTGTTACCTAAGCTGGTCTTGAACTCCTGGTCTCAACTTATCCCCTTCAATGCAAGAACAAGGTGTGATGGTGAATACTGAGTGTCAACTTGATTGGATTGAAGATGCCAAGTATTGTTCCTGGGTGTGTCTGTGAGGGTGTAGTCAAAGGAGATGAACATTTGGGTCAATGGACTGGGAGAGGCAGACCCACCCTCAATCTGGGTGGGCACCATCTAATCAGCTGCCAACATGGCTAGAATAAAGCAGACAGAAGAACATGGAAAGACATGACTTGTTGAGTTTTCCAGCCTCCATCTTCCCTCATGCTGGATGCTTCCTGCCCTTGAATATCAGACTCCAAGTTCTTCAGCTTTTGGGCTCTTGGGCTTATACCAGTGGTTTGCCAGGGGCCCTCGGACCTTGGCCACAGACTGAAAGCTGCACTGTCAGCTTCCCTACTTCTGAGGTTTGGGGATGTGGACTTGTTTTCCTGCTCCTCAGCTTGCAGACAGCCTATTGTAGGACCTTACCTTATGGTCGGGTGAGTCAATGTTCCTTAATAAACTCCCCTTTGCATACACATCTATCCTATTATCTCTCTCCCTTTAGAGAACCCTGGATCATATACTAGGGTTCTTTGTCCCCTAGTAAGTACATCCAGCAAAACAAAATTAGTGAAAAAAGGTCAGGTGTGGTGGCTCACACCTGTAATCCCAGCACTTTGGGCGGCCGAGGCAGGCAGATCGCCTGAGGTTGGGAGTTCGAGATCAGCCTGGCTAACATGGAGAAACCACATCTTTACTAAAAATACAAAAATTAGCTGGGCGTGGCAGCACATGCCTGTAATCCCAGCTACTCGGGAGGCTGAGGCAAGAGAATCGCTTGAACCTGGGAGGCGGAGGTTGCGGTGAGCCAAGATCAGGCCATTGCACTCCAGCCTGGGCAACAAAAGCAAAACTCCATCTCAAAAAAAAGAATAAAAAATAAAATTAGTGGAAAAAACGGCAGGGGAAAACTTGAAAATCCTTAGTCACTGGAAAGTGATGACAATAATGCTGCTTCTTTCCATAAAGCAGTTTAGGTGGCAAAATGTCAGGAAATTGCATGAAGCCTTCTCCAACTCTAACACTGGAGGAGTTACAATATTCTTGGAGGAGGTGAAGAGTTGATGTTCATTTTTTAAAAGAAAACTACAATTTAAGTCCCCAGGGAGTCAACATTTTTCACATTCTCTGCAGCAGGCATATTTTACTAAAAGAGAACTAGAACTTGGCTGTCAGCTGAATTAATATACAGACCAAGAAGCTCAGATTCACCAAGATGTATCTGATAAACTGGTGCTGTGGGATCAGGAGACCAACAGGGTATATTTCAGGGAAACAGAACCCATTAAACACCACCATCTCATGGCTTGTATTCCTTATGTACAAAGGCACTCACAGTTAAAATTAGCCATTAGCTTGTAAATAAAATGCTTTCAAAGCCAATGTTTTATGTTATTATCTCTATCCTACCCAGTTTATCTGCCTGACCTCTATTTGTGATAATATCTCAATCTTTATTTCCATCTAATAGGTCTCCTTTAATCTAATCAGCAGTGGTATGATTTAATGGAGAGCTATGGAAAAGCCAGATAAAATGATAGAACGGAAAACATCTACTCAAAACTCACCAGGGCTAAATGTTGTCTCCAGCACAAAGATCATACTCGAAGGCTCGTATTGAACATGCGCCATGACCTGGATATGACCAGCATTTCCAACCCCTTTCCACGACTTGTACTTTGAGTCATTTATCATTTTATCAGCCTGCCTTTTTCTTCCTCTCCAATGGAAGTGGTAGTGAATGAGGGAAAGAGAACCTCTCTTTTCAGGGATGTAAACACATCATTTCTGAAAATGATATCCTACTGGTAGTGGGTAAGTCTCACGAGATCTGATGGTTTTATAATGGGTTCCCCCTTTTGCTTGGTCCTCATTCTGTCTCTTGTCTAACACCATGTAAGACGTGCCTTTCACCTTCCGCCATTATTGTGAGGCCTCCCCAGCCACAAGGAACTATGCGTCCATCAAGCCTCTTTTTCTTTATAAATTACACAGTCTCAGGCATGTCTTTACCGGCAGCATGAAAATGGATTAATACATTCCCTGACTATTGAATCTTTCTTTTCTTCTTCTTCTTTTTTTTTGTTTTGTACTTGTACTTCGAGGCATTTATCATTTTATCAGTCTGCATCCTTCTTCTTCTCCAATGAGAAACTGGCTGCAAGTTTTATCTCACCACCCCTCCCATTACTTCCAACAAATGTCCCTTCCCCAAGCCCAAACACGTGGTTTTAGAATTGGCATTCACATTCTTTCGAGTTCCATGTTTTTACAGGTTCCCTCCTCTCTGCTCATAGCTGGTGGTGCAAGGTGCACTACTGGGTATCTGCACAGGACTGCAGAACCTAAACCAACATCCAAGTTCCTCCTTGGTGGTAAATCTGGAAGGTATGCTAACAGGAGAGCCAGTGCTCTGTTGGAGAGGCTGAAATGCAGTGGCTCAATCATAGCTGACTGCAGCCTTGACTCCCTGGATTCAAATGATTCTTCCACTTCAGTCTCCCAAGTAGCTGGGAGTACAGGCATGTATCACCGTGCCCTGCTAATTTTTGTTTTAATTTTTTTGTAGAGATGAGGGTCTCTCACTGTGTTGCCCAGGGTGGTCTCAGACTCCTGGCCTCACACGATCCTCCCACTTCACCCTTTCAAAGCACTGGGATTACATGCATGAGAGAATGCACCTGGCCACAACAGTCCTTGAAGCATGAGTTTAGAGTTTAGTTCAGGCCCTTGGGATAGGCACTTTACCCACATCGAGGTTGCTTGATAGAGAAACCCTCTTTTCAGGGATGTAAAGACATCATTTCTCAACATGATGCCAAAACAAGGACGCAAAAACATCATTTCTGCCAAATGGCAATCCCCCTGGGGACTTCTCTTTAGTTTGAGCCACTGTGAGGTCACGGAATGGATGCCACTGGAAAGCCATGAAAATGATACTCCTCACTGAATTTTGGGCCAGAATCACAGCATATCAGCCCCATGATATGGAAACTAATGAAACCAGCATCCTGCAACCTACAGAGGGTGCTACCCTAAGAGATCATCAACACTCCACAGCCTGAAAGATCAGTGGTGCAAATTAAAACAACTCACATACTTTTACTCATATAGTTACTTACTCTTGGAACAGCCCACTCCTACTCTTTTTCCTTGATATGGTTTGGCCGTGTCCTGACTCAAATGTCATCTTGAATTGTAGCTCCCATAATTCCCATGTATTGTGAGGGACCCTGTGGGAGGTAACTGAATTGTGGGGGCAATTTCTCCCATACTGTTCTCATGGTAGTAAGTTTCACAAGATTTGATGGTTTTATAAGGGGTTTCCCCCTCTTGCTTGGCTCTCATTCTGTCTCTTGTCTGCCACCTTGTAAGATGTGTCTTTCATCTCCTGCCATGATTGTGAGGCCTCCTCAGTCATGTGGAACTGTGAGTTCATGAAACCTCTTTTTCTTTAGAAACTACCCAGTCTCAGGATGTCTTTATTAGCAGCATGAAAACAGATTAATACATTCTCTGACTATTGAATTTTTCTTCTCTCTTTTTTTTTTTTTTTTTTTTTGAGACAGAGTCTCAATCTGTCACTCAGGCTGGAGTACAGTGGTGCAATCTCAGCTCACTGCAGCCTCTGCCCTCTAGGTTCCAGCGATTCTCCTGCCTCAGCCTTCTGGGTAGCTGGGATTATAGGCATGCACCACCACATCCGGCTAATTTTTGTATTTTTAGTAGAGACAGTTTTTTACCATGTTGGCCAAGCTGGTCTTAAACTTCTGACCTCAGGTGATCCGCCTGCCTCAGCCTTCCAAAGTGCTGGGATTTCAGGCATGAGCCACCACACCTGGCCTATGAACCTTTCTTATCTTTCAGGGTACTCCTCAAAACCCAAGTGTCTCTGAAGCATTCCCTCTGCCCACATCACTGGAATTATTTCCACCCTCTTGTGCCTCTCTGGTGTAGCTCCTTTGACCCTTTCTTGTAGCTCTCCATGTATTCTTTTGCTTTACAATTGTCCTGCCCGAGTCTGTCTTCCCAATCAAAGCACAGGCTGGAGTTCGTTCTTTTTGGTGTCCTATTTCCCTGAATGGAGCCTGGCACAGATTAGGTGCTCAGTCAATATTTACTGTCAGCATCATCCCATAATTAGATAATGACAACAGGAAATATTTATCTTCTTGCATCTAGGTAAGACTGAACCTGATTAAGCAAAGCAGATCAGTGTCCGGGAAACTCCTGTGGCATTACAAGGGAGGAAAAATTCATAACTTATCTCAGCAAACACTTATAACACCTCTGTGGTTTGTTCAGTGATGATAAATATGTTTGCCTTGTCATTTCATCTTTCATCTACTGTTTGTTCCACTTTACTGGATTGCAAAATCCTTGAGCATGGACATACTGTTACCTTGCTTTATAACCTTCACTGAGGGTAGCATAAGATAATGAAGATAGTGGACAAGTCATAAATGATTGATTAATTGATTGACTCAGTTAATAAACATTTTCTCAGCTCTCTGTATCTGTCTGCTGCAGATATATAAATGACAATACTTTTAGGGGCTCTCGGTTCCGTTGGAAAGACGCTGCATTTTATTATAGTGTGTTATTGATGAGTCTGAGTTACCAAGCCAATAGCAGAACAAAACAGGTATGAAAAGGTGCTCAGCATCATTGATCATCAGAGAAATGCAAATCAAAACTACAGTAAGAGACCATCTCTTCCCCAGTTAGAATGGCTTTGATCCAAAAGGCAGGCAATGGTAAACGCTGGTGAGGATGTGGGGAAAAGGGAACCCTTGTACACTGTTGGTGGGAATGTAAATTGCTGGGATTCACTTACAGTGGTGGCAGAAATATTAGGGAAAATTACAGGGAATAGTTTTAAACCTTTTTGGAAGGCCAAAAGCTTTTCACAACTTGTAATAATGGAACAGGCTGAAGGCAGCCGGTTCTTACTACAGAGCATTAGGTCATAGGGAAAATATTAGAGACAGTAAATTCTTCCCCAGTTAAGTCTGTTTACTCTACATTCCTTTGTCTATACTCTAACTAGTTTGTTTACTCACTAACCTTGGAGCCAGATGGCTCTTTTGTGGGGAGGTCCACCAGGAAGATTACCCTTTAATGGAATTTACTCTGGGCATCAGAACCTGAGCTTTTACCATTCGTAAAACCACTCTTTTAACCATGTTAATTATCCACAAGCGTGTTGACTTAGAACCCCTGTTAGTAAATCCATATTGAATAAATGTGAGGAGGAACGACTAATGGTGGTCATGTAGCTGGGGCCGATTCTCACACTGTATTCTGTGTCTGAGGGTGACTTTATTCATCTGCGGTAGCGTCAGGGTCTGCAGGACTGACCGCCGCAGGTGGTGATCAATGTCTCAGTAAATTAGTATAGCCACTATGGAGAAGTTTGAAGGTTCCTAAAAAAACTAAAAGCAGAGCTACCACATGATCCAGCAATCCCACTCCTAGATATATACCAAAAAGAAAGAAAATAGTATATTAAAGAGGTATCAGCCTGCACAGTGGCTCACGCTTGTAATCCCAGCACTTTGGGAGGCCACGGCAGGCGGATCATGAGGTCAAGAGATTGAGACAATCCTGGCCAACATGGTGAAACCCCATCTCTACTAAAAATACAAAAACTAGCTTGGTGTGGTGGTGCACACCTGTAGTCCCAGCTACTTGGGAGGCTGAGGCAGGAGAATTGCTTGAACCCAGGAGGCGGAGGTTGCAGTGAGCCGAGATCACACCACTGTACTCCAGCCTGGCAACGGAGTGACACTGTCTCAAAAAATATATATATCTGCACCTCCATGTTTACTGCAGCACTGTTCACAATCACCAAGATTTGGAAGCAACCTCAGTGTCCACCAACAGATAAATGCGTAAAGAAAATGTGGTACATGTATGCAATGGAGTACTATTCAGCCATGAAAAAGAATGAGATCCTGTCATTTGCAACAACAAGGATGGAACTGGAGGTCACTCTGTTAAGTGAAACAAACCAGGCACAAAAAGACAAACTTTCCATGTTCTCACTTATTTGAGGGATCTAAAAATTAAAACTATTGAACTCATGGAGATAGAGAGTAGAAGGACTGTGACCAGAGGCTGGAAAGCAGGAGTGGCAGGTGGGGAGAAAGAAGGGTGGCTAACAGATACAAAAAAATAGTCAGAAAGAATAAATAAGACCTCATATTTGCTAGCACAAAAGTGTGACTATAGTAAAAAATAATAATAATAATTGTACATTTACGAATAGCTAAAAGAGTATAATTGGATTTTTTGTAACATAAATGAAAAATGCTTGAAGGGGTGGATACCCCATTTACCGAGAGGAGAGAGAGAGAGAGAGAGAGAGAGATCCCGTAAGTATATACACCTAATGTGTACCCACAAAAGTTTAAAATAAACAATTATTTTAAAAAAGCAAGAGGTAACAAATTCTTCCCCAAAAAAGGCTTCACAAAGGAGAGGGTATTTGAGATTCATTTTGCAGATGCTTTGGCCATCCAGCAGAAGACAAGGCTTTAGGCTGATGGTCTCCTATGCAGATGCCATAATGTTATGCCCATCTGCATCACGGTTGTGTTTTCCTGGCAAAATCAACTCATATAATTCCTTATGTGCTGCTGAAACGGTCTCGCTGACACAGTACAGCCTGGTAGAGTGGAGACAGCCAGCTACCAAGCATCAGAATGCTGGCTTCCAGCCCCAGCAATACAACTGCGAGTATGTCTTTTTTTAAAACAAAAAAACAGACTCTTGTGCTGTTGCCAAGGCTGGAGTGCAGTGGTGTGATCTCGGCTCACTGCAACCTCCACTTCCCAGTTCAAGCGGTTCTCTTGCCTCAGCCTCCCAAGTAGCTTGGATAACAGGCGCCCACTGCCACGCCTAGCTAATTTTTGTATTTTTAGTAGAGACGGGGGTCTCACTGCGTTAGCCAGAATGGTCTCTATCTCCTGACCTTGTGATCCGCCTGCCTCGGCCTCCCGAAGTGCTGGGATTATAGGCATGAACCAGCGCACCCAGCCACGAATATGTTTTATCCTCTTTCTGAGCCTTAATTACTCCGTCTGTAAAACAGACATGATAATCCCATTCAAATGAAAATTCGAGTATGACAGTATTTTGAAACTCAGTTGTATTCCCTCCAACAGGGTCTTTCTTTCCTTTGCTCTGGTGCAAATTCCCTACTGTTACTTAAGGTTTATCATGATCTGTTGCTTGAGTCTGTCTTTCTCTCCTTCAAAGAGATTATTGCTTTCATGTTGAAAGAAAAACTGCAACCCCCATGGCTAACCCAAAGGGGAGTGGACAGAGCGATGGTATGGGAGAAGCAGTTAAATCATAAAATAATAGCAAGGGGCTGAAATTGCCCCCGACTGCCCATTGCTGCTTTCATTTTTATAGTCCATTAAAACCTACAATCACTGTAATGTTTATGCATTACTGGGGAGACAAATTGCATAATTTTCATTTTGCAATTTAAATGTAATTATGATCTTACTAATGACTAAAACCTGAATTTGCTAGACTATCAGTTTTTCTAACCCTTGCCAAAATTATAGGTAATTACTTAAGGCTTACAATAATTATAAGTCCATCTCTTAAATAATTAATGTGCACTTTCATGGTACAAAACAGCTAGTAATCAAACGACCTCTGCTTACATTGCAAACCCAAGCAATTAAGCCTATTGTGTAGAACTGTGGAAATATACCCATTTGCAAGAGTTCTCCCATTGGCAAGCTAAAACTCGAGGTTGCTGTGTTTTATAGCATCAAATAAGGACGAATTTCCCTGCTGCCAAAAGGCCAGAAATAGAAAGTGATCCACAAAATTGTAGGAAATGTAATCTGAATCTACACAACACTATTGTAGCTGGTGGGAGACAGGCTGGGGTGGGGGAGGAAAGTAGAGAATGCTTCCAGCTATGGACTTGCAAGAAATGTGAAATGGATCTTATTTTCACAAAGGAACTAAGTATGGGGTGTGAGTAGAACTTATTACCTGCCTTTTAGTCCTATTTTCTTCTTGAGGGGACATGCATTTCCTTCCTATAACAAACATACAGCATGGAGCTGAGATTCTATAACACAGGGATAAATAAGGTCGAGTTTTTGCCCTTGAGAAATTAACCTGCCAGTGTGTGTTACGAGATAGGTAAGCAGAAAATCAGAATCCACACTGATGAGTGCTGCAATTTCTAACAGAGGGGTGGTGGCAGCTATGCAAGACATGAGCCACAAATAGTGTTTCTTAGTATATATTATTCTGCTCACCAAGAGTCTCTAAAGGTTTCCGAGAGTGGAACCGGCCAGTAAGGGATATTTCCAAGGACCTCAGCTGCTCCTGCCCTGGGGTTTTAGTTCACGGTGACATAGCACAATGAAGATCATCTTCAGGACACAACGCCAGGTATTCTCAATGTAGGAAATGTGGCAAAATGAATTCCTGGAGTTATCTCCTTCTCTCCATTCTGTATTCATTTCTTTTTTTTTTTTGCCTGCTCGGCTCTTTCTATCCTAAGCACACCCATTATCCAAGATTCAGCACCACTACCTTCTCCTCCAAGAAGCCTTTTCCAATACTACAGAGCTCTTCAAAGTTTTCCTCTGTATACATAAACTTATCTGAAGGGTGTTGTGATGGTTCATTTTATATCACAACAATGACAGGCTCACAGTGCCCAGATATATGGTCAAATGTTATTCTGGATGTCTCTGTGAGGGTGTCTGTGGATGAGATTAACATTTAAACTGTGGACTTTGAGTGAAGTTGATTACATGCCATAATGTGGGTGGGCCTCATCCAATCAGTTGAAGGCACTCATAGAACAAAGGCAGGTTGCTCTCAAGCAAGAAGGAATTCTGCTAGCAGGTAGATGTTGATCAAGCCTAAATGTTGATATGGCTTGGATTTGTGTCCCTGACCAAATCTCATCGAATTGTCATCCCGTGTTGGAGGTGGGGCCTGGGGGGAGATGATTGGGTCACCTGGTGAAGTTCTCCTGAATGGTTTAACACGACTCCCCTTTGGTACTGTACAGCGAGTGAATTCTAACGAGATCTGGTTGTTTATTTAAAGTGTGTAACACCTCCTTCTGCTGTCTCTTGGTCCATCTCCTTGATCCAAGTAGGAAGCTTGCCTTCTGCCATGAGTAAAAGCTCCCTGAACCCTCCCTGGAAGCAGATGCTGCCATGCTTCCTTTACAGCCTGCAGAACCATGAGCCAATTGAACCTCTTTTCTCTATAAGTTACCCAGTCTCAGGAATTTCTTTATAGCAGTGCAAGAATGGACTAATGCAAATGTTCCTCTCTGGGTATTCAGCCTACCAGCCCACTCTTCAGATTTTGGACTTGCCAGCCTCCATAATCATATGAGCCAAACCCTTAAAATCTCCTCTTTCTCTCTCTCTCTCTCTCTCTCCCCCTATATATATATATATATACACACACACACACACACACACACACATATATACAAACACAAATATATGTGTGTATATATACATATATAAATACATATACACATATGTGTATATATATCTATGTATACACATATATACGTACATATACACACGTGTATGTACGTATATATGTATACGAACACATATGTGTATATATACACATATATATGTACATATACACACGTGTATGTGTATATATATGTATATGTATTTATATATGTATATATATATACACACACATAGATAGATGATAAAGACAGGTAGGTAGATAGGTAGAGATAGACAATTGAGATTCGTAGGTAGGTAGAGATGATATAGTAGGAAGACAGATAGATAGATAAATGATAGATATACATAGCTGGCTAGCTAGCTAGATAATTGATAGAGATAAGTAGGTAGATAGGTGGTTATAGGTAGGTAGGTAGATAGATAATTGATAGATAGAGGTAGATGGATAGATACCAGTTATGCAGATATAGATAGATATGTAAATAGAAAGATAGATAACTGGTAGATAGACATACATCAAGAGATACCAGGTAGGAAGATGTAGATAGATAGATAGAAGATAGAGATATGCAGAGATAGATGATAACTTGTTAGCTAGCTAGCTAGATAATTGACAGAGATAGATGGATAGATAATTAATATAGATAGATGATAAATGGATAGTAGGTAGTACATAGATATTGATAATTTAGGTACATAGATGATATATAATCGACAGAGATAGGTAGATAGATAATAATCAATATAGATAGATGATAGGTGATAGATAGTAGATATAGATAGATAGATAGATGATAGATAGATAGATAGATGATAGATAGATAGATACAGATAGATAAATAGAGAGAGAGATGAATGGATAGACAGATGCAAACACACATCCTATTAATCTTGTTTCTCTAGGGAACTCTGACTACACAGGTGTCCTGGTTTAACGTTACCCGACTTAACTGTAGTCTCCCATGCTCCAGGAAGAATTTGGACCCTGTAGCTCTAAAGCCACGTCCTTATCCATCTGTATCCTTGTCCCTTCAGTAATAATTCTAATATAGGCTTAAAATAATCTCATCCCAGTAGTGCACACTCTGGAAAACCAAAATACCTTTGAAGACTCAAGGCTTAGGTTGAAGTCATTTGAGAAACTAGTGGACGAACACGCAGGCAGAAATCCCGCCAAATTCCCTGTCTCCATGAGGTCAGGCTTCATGGACATGTGCTCTTGCAGAACTATGGTATTCTCCTGTTGAAGCACTCATCTCAATGAATTGATTTTTAAATGTCATATTTGTCTCTTATGTGCTTTCCCATGAGACTGCAAAACTCCAAGTGCATAGAGGCCAACCATGTCTGCAGGAAGCTCAATGGTTCAATAAATATACGCTGTCTAAATGACTAATCAATCCAGGCAAAATGGTTAGGCTGAACGTTCCTGACAACAACATTTTAATGACCCAATTCAAGCCATCAAACTCTCCACCACTACCAGCCCTTCCCTCCACACAAACCGGTAAAATTCCAGCCAGTCTGGAATTATGAAGAAAAGTCCCAGAATTTCATATTAGGAAGGGACCACCCTCTTCACAAAGCCCATCTTCTCTGTCTTATCGTCTGCTCATCCATACTCCCATCTTTCATCAGGGGGCCATGTGGACTCCAGTCCATGGAAGACTCACTCCACCAGGACAGCTGTAATCTAGGTCTCTGTCCAGATAAGCAGAGGACACTCTTGCTGAACCACTGCTGCTCAGATCCTCCCCACAGAATGTGGACTTCCTTACAAAGGGGCAGCAGGAAGAACTACCCAGTGAATTGAGATTTGAGGATCTTGGATACAGTTCCTTCTCCTTTACTTCTACGACAAAAAAGTTTCCAGATTAGTTCTCAAGGTGTACCTCTTCTACCTGACAGAGTAGAAAAGAAGACTTTCTGCTTATTTCCTCTTTGTAGAATTTTCTGTCTTTCCATCTGTGCTTCTAGTCAGATCGTGTGTGCATCTTGTGTGCCAGGGGGTTCTGTGGTATATTATTAGTCGTCCCTGCCTTTGGGTTTCTGCTAGAATTTGTTCTTTTAAGTCCCATACTTGTCTGATTCCAGAGCAGAGTGTGGTTAACAAAGGGCAACTGTAAAAGGAGTGCTATTCCCTGAATGTTCTTGTGATCCCTGTGATGCTTTCTCCTAGGACAGGAAAGGCATCTGTTCAGAAAGCAAACAACGGTCCAGAGCAGGCAGGGTCAATCCGTAGGAGTCCTCTGTTCAGGCGCTTGGACCTAACTTTGGTCTGACATTTAAGAGAAGCCCGTGCTTAGCTTTGGGAGGTAAAGGATAAAACCAAGAAGCCTCTGTCTTGAGATGTCTTAGTGAAGAGGCAACCATTTCATCTTGAAGCAACGGCAATAAAACCTAGGACCCAGGATAGAAATAACCAGTTGTGGGATCCTTGAAAATGGACCTCGTGCCCTTGTTTCAGCTTCCTCCTTTGGTGAATTTATAGAGTTCCTGATTGAATGCATTGTGACATGGTAGGCCCCATCTTTTATTTTTTTTTCTTTTTTTTTTTCTGCAGAGATGGGGTCTTACTATGTTGCCCGGGCTGGTCTCCAACTCTTGGGCTCAAGTAATTCTCCCATCTTGGCCTCCCAAAGTGCTGGGATTACAGGTGTGAGCCATCATGCCTGGCCTGACCCTATCTTTTCTGCAGAGAAAAACATTCATTGATATTCAGAGAGTTAAAGGATTGGATTCCAACCCCAACTCTTCCACCTACTGCTCTATCCTTTTAAAGGAAGTCACTACTCCTCTCTGGGTCTCACTTTTGCCAAAGTAGGAGTTGAAAGACTCTATTTCTGGCAAACGTTGATTCAAAGATCTGACTCCTCCCACCAGGACCTCCAGGCAATGGCAAGAGATTTACATTTCTTAAATATAATTGGCTGGTTAGTGAAAACACTGTATTTTTGCAGCAAAGAGAGGTTGTATTGTCCCCACCCTTCCATGTGAAAGATTCATTGGATGTTAGCATGTAGGATTGCCTGAAATCTGCAGTTTCTGAAGAAGCCACCCAACAACTTCTGAAAATCCCCCAAAGCACCTTCAGTTGTATCCCCAATCTTTCCTTCACAGACGGGAGCCCTATGCCTGTTTTCAAAATGGCGCTTGACAGATTTCACCTGACAGTCAGACTGTGCGTTGGCCTCATTGAAGCTTGGCAGTCTGTGTTAGACACCGTATCCAAGCCGTTAGCTTCACACCCTCCTCACCCTTAACCAGAGGATCCGACTCAAAGAACAGGAGAGAGTCTGTTGCTGCCTGGCAAGATATCATCCTCTGAGACAAGCTGAAGTTTCCATCACACAGCATGTCACTCTAGAATGGGAATCAGCTCTCTCAAATCCACAGGATCCGAACTCATGGAGCTTCCCCTTCCCAAGTTACAGAGGCAGGCAGCCCATCAGTTCCTGGTTGCTTCAGTCCCACCCAAATTCATACCAAAGACCGGAAAATCCACTAGTTTGGCCCACACGATTCTTGAGCCAATGGGAATCCATCTTGAGATGAAGCAGGTGGAGCCTGGGCACAGACAGTAGACGCTAAGCTGCAGGAGGCCTTGGCAGTTCTTACTGCTTTCTTATATCCCAACTTCCTGTACAGATGATTATTCTGCATTGTCAAACCCGGAGCATCACTCTTAACTGTGGGCAAGGCCACAGACTTCTATATGAAGAGAAAATATGGCCATCAACAAGGAACTTCAGAATCAAATGGATTTGGTTCCAATTCTACCTGTAGGCTGGGCGCAGTGGCTCGCACATTGAATCCCAGCACTTTGGGAGACTGAGGCGAGTGGACCACTTGAGGTCAGGAGTTCAAGACCAGCCTGGCCAACACAGTGAAATCCCATCCCTACTAAAAGTACAAAAACTAGCTGGGTGTGGTGGCACATGCCTGTAATCCCAGCTACTCGGGAGGCTAGGGCAGGAGAATCACTTGACCCGGGAGGTGGAGTTGCAGTGAGTCGAGAACACAAGGTCACACTTCTGCAGTCCAGCCTGGGCCACAGAGCAAGACTCTGTCTCAAAAAAAATATTCCATCTATAATATTCTTAGCACTAAGATTTTAGGGAAGTTACCAAAATCTGTGGAAGATTAGGATGACAACTTCCTGGCACAGTAGTTATAAGGATCAGAAGTAGTTCTTAAAAGGGGCAGTGCCGGCCAGGTGTGGTGGCTCACACCTGTAATCCTAGCACTTTGAGAGACCAAGGTGGGCGAATTACGAGGTCAGGAGTTTGAGAACAGCCTGGCCAATATGGTGAAACCCCGTCTCTACTAAAAATACAAAAATTAGCCAGGTGTGGCAATGGGCGCCTGTAATCCCAGCTACTCGGGAGGCTGAGGCGGGAGAATCACTGGAATCCAGGAGGCAGAGGCTGCAGTGAGCCGTCGGGCCACTGCACTCCAGCCTGGGCAACAAGAGCGAGACTCCATCTCAATAAATAAATAAATAAATAAAGGGGAAAAAAGGTGTCGTGTCTGGCACACGGCAGGTGCTTAATACATGAGAGGTATTATAACAATTACTGTTAAGTGCTGGTACTTCAGGGACTGTTTTCAAGTTCTAGTTCATGTGCACCAAACAGAGCTCCCAACCACATCTTGATTTCCTCTGAGGACTTTGCCATTGCCTTCTACATAACATTGTTTCTCCCTAACCAATGCTTTGGTGAATTTAGTCTTCTTGACTCTCAACTCCAGGTTCACCCTTCAACTCTCCCCTGACTCCAACTCTATAACCGGCAGGCCAAGGCTCTCCCCTTTCCACGCTTGGCTCCCAGGACCCCAAGTCATCAAGAAGCTGGCCCCCCAGACCAGTTCTCTCTTCCCAGCTGAGTTTTGTAGCAGTCCCCTGACTAAGATGAGCCCAGATCTGACTCTCAGTCCCCTGCCTGGGTTTGGTCATGCCACCTTTTACCAGGCCTTTTCTCCAGGGGAGTCTAATGCCTCTTCTCTCAGCCATGTCTCTTGGGCAAACTAGACACTGCCTCTTGCCTCTCAACCATCTGTAACGGGAGGACTGTCTCAGTGGCCCCCGTCAACATAAACACTACATTGCACCAAGCCTGCACTGACCGTAGTTCTTCAAACACTGATATGGAACACTGGTCTCTCTCTCTCTCCTTCTCTCTCTCTCTCTCCCCTTTCTCTCTACCTCTTTCTCTTTTTCCCTTTTTCTCTCTTGACCTCTCTTTCTTTTTTTCCTCTCCCTTTTTCTCTCTCTCTCTTTGTCCCCTTCTCTGTCTCTCCCTCTCTGCCTTTCTTTCTCTCTCTCTTTTTCCTTCTCTCTTTCTTTCTCTTTTTCTCTCTCTCTCTTCAGGACCCTCTAACCAGGTTTGCCTGTGTCTTTCTCTCCTTTCCTGAAACCCAGAGATCCGTATTTGTTATTTACAAGCCCAACAGACAAAGGGCCTCTCTAGGCTGTATAACTTTCCCAGTGTAGTAGCACAAGAAGGCGGCCATGATTTCTTACCAAGGAGAGACCAATTTTAAACTTCCACTGGGTATGCAGGAAGGAGCTGATGTTTCATGGTGCACTTCTATTTATTTTATAAAAGTAGACATAGTGGACCGACTGGGGAAATCTCATGGAATAGAATACTATTCATTACATAAATGGATGAGATTAGTCTCGTGTATAAGGCTGGAAAACATGTCTCATCTGTTCTCTGGGTCTGTTACAAAAATTGTAATCCAAGTCACAACATTCCCTGACAAATCCTGGCGTGAGTCTTCACAGAATAAGGAAACATTTCCAGGGACATTTAACTCCAGAGCCTGTGCAAGTGAACCAATCATTTTAAAGAGCGTCTTTGGTTAGTAAAAAATAAAGAAATCGCTTCTTCTGTCAACCAGCCTCCTTTTATTCTCACAGCTAGGGGTGCAAAGAGAATGAAAAACCTCTTTAACTCTTAATTAAAGGTAACTGGGCCACTAAAGATCATATAGAGAGTACCTTTAAAAAATAAATGGATTATCTGCATTGAATAAATCTTCTTCTTCCAGCCTTAGCCCAGTTGTTTCCGGAGTGCAGTCCACTGAACTATTCTGATAGGGTTTGGCTGTGTCCCCACCCAAATCTCATCTTGAATTGTAGCTCCCACAGTTCCTAGGTATTGTGGGAGGGACCCAATGAAAAGTAGCTGAATCATGAGAGTAGTTTCCTTCATACTGTTCACGTGGTAGTGAAGAAGTCTCATGAGATCCGATGGTTTTGTAAGGGGTTTCCCTTTTCACTTAGCTCTCATTTTCTTTTCTTTTTCTTTTTCTTTCTTTTTTTTTTTTTTAAGACAGAGTCTTACTCGGTTGCCCAGCTGTAGTGCAGTGGCGTGACCTTGGCTCACTGCAACCTCTGTGGCCCAGGTTCAAGCAATTCTCCAGCCTTAGCCTTCCAAGTAGCTGGGACTGTAGGCGTGCACCACTACACCCCGCTGATTTTTTTTTTTGCATTTTAGTAGAGATGAGATTTCACCATGTTGGCCAGGATGGTATCAATCTCCTGACCCCATGATCTGTCCACCTTGGCCTCCCAAAGTGCTGGGATTACAGGCGTGAGCCCCCGCACCCAGCCTAGGCTCTCATTTTCTCTCTAGTCTGCTGCCATGTAAGACGTGCCATTCACCTTCCACCAGGATTGTGAGGCCTCCCCAGTCACGTGGAACTGTGAGTCCACTTAACCTCTTTTTCGTCATGAATTACCCTGTCTTGGGTATGTCTTTATCGGCAGTGTGAAAACAGACTAATGCAGATGCTAACAGGCCTGCCGTGCTGTGTTTTTGCCTCTCTGTAACAACGCCTGGTGACCTCGGCCAAGTCAAGCACCTCCAGCACCAGTTTTCCTTTCGTAGGGCTCAAAAAGCAACTCTCATTCCATTTTTCCAGAAGAAAAATCTTTAGGCCCATGATGGTTACCCTAATGGGCTCCCCAAGAATGCTGACTGTCAATAGCAGGTGTAGAGACTCCCAGAGTTCCTGGAAAACCAAAATGTGCTTTCCAAAAAGCTGGCTGTAATGATACCTGCACGGTTGTCCTCCGCCTTATTCATAAGGAATACTATTTTATTTTATTTATTTTGAGATAGAGTCTTGCTCTGTCACCCAGGCTGGAGTGCAGTGGTTCGATCTCGGCTCACCGCAACCTCCGCTTCCCGAGTTCAAGTGATTCTCCTGCCTCAGTCTCCTGAGTAGCTGGGACTACAGTCTCACACCACTGCACCCGGCTAATTTTTTTTTTTTTTTTAGAGACGGGGTACCACCATGTTGGGTGAAACCCCCATCTCTAAAAAAGGTCTCAGCTTCCCAAAGTGTTGGGATTACAGGTGTGAACCACTGCCCCCTGCCTTCATAGGGAATACTTTCTAAGACCCCCAGGGGTTACTTGGAACCACAGATAGTACTGAACCCTATCTATAGAGTCATGCATCACTTAGCCGTGGGGATACGTTAGGAGAAATGTGTCATTTGATGAGTTTGTTATTATGTGAACATCATGGAGTGTACTTACACAAGTCTTGATGGTACAGCCCACCACACACCTAGGACACATGGTCTAGCCTATTGCTCCTAGGCTACAAACCTGCACAGCATGTTACCGTATTGAATACTGTAGACAATTATAACACCATGGTAAGTACTTGTGTATCTGAACTTATCTAACTGCACAAGCTACAGTAAGAATACGGTATCATAATCTTTTGAGATTGTCATTGACTGAAACACTGTTATTCAGCACATACCTGTTCTATTTTTTTTCTATACAGACATACCTATGATAAAGTTTAATTTATAAATTAAGCACAGTAAGAGATCAACAACAATAATAAGAAAATCAAACAATTACAGCAATCTACTGTAATGAAAGATATGTGAACGTGGTCTCTCTCAAAATACTGTTATATTTTCAGACTGTGGGTAACTGCAGGTAACTGAAACTGCAAAAAGTGAATAAATAAATAAATTTATTCCACCACAAATAACCAGGCTACAATACTGAGTTTTGTGTTGATGCTGCCCTGCACCCACCCGTTTCACTAGCACCTTTCCTTTCCTTCTTCTGCACTAGAATTCCCATCTTCCTGCCTACTGTCCAATGAGTAGCTCTTTGTCCGGTGGAAACAAGCATTCCTTTACAGACATTTAATGATGATTAGATTGGCCCGGATTAGCAAACCAAGCCACTGATTTCCATTTATGAATGTGACTGACAGTCTCTGTGTCTTCCAAAGTGGAAATGCAGCTACAGCTTGATGAATACTGCCTACTTCAGCCAACACTGTGTTCTCACACTAAGGAGTGAAAGTGGTGGGGCGCGTGGTGGTGATTAAGGATCGATTATTTTATCTTTTTTTTTTTTTTTTTTTTTTGAGATGGAATCTTACTCTGCTGCCCAGGCTGGAGTGTAGTGGCACAATCTTGGCTCACTGCAACATCCACCTCCCGGGTTCAAGCAGTTCTCCTATCTCAGCCTCCTGGCTAGCTGAGATTACAGGCACCCTCCACCACACCCAGCTAATTTTTGTATTTTTGGTAGATATGAGGTTTCACCATATTGGTCAGGCTGGTCTTGAACTCCTGACCTCAGGTGATTCACCTGCCTCAGCCTTCCAAAGTGCTGGGATTACAGGCGTGAGCCACTGCACCCAGGCTATTTTACCTATTTTTATTGTGCTCTCTGATGTGGGGTATGCAGTGTGTACAGAGGGTGAGGGGAGAGTGTCATTCACACAGGCTGGGAGCCAACTACTGTAACCACCCTAGGGGTTCTTCCTGCTCGCTCCTTAAAGACCACCACATTGCACTAGAGAATGAGTTTAACACACACAAGGCTGGCCATGACACGTGGGAGATGCAACTGGTACTCTAATCAACTCTTTCAAAGCTCCTAGGTTGGGGTTTTTTTTAAGGCAGTTTGGGGGAAGGGGTGGTGGTGGCCAGGTAACATGTGCCTGCTGCTCATTGGTGGGGGCCGAAAAGAAATCATCGCGGGTAGAAGCTGTCCTTCTGAGGACTGAATCATTTCTGGATGAAGCCACAGCAACGGGATTGGTGGTCCAGGTGGAGTCTTTAGGTAGACCCACGGGTGTCAGACATGCAAAAAAAAAGGAAAGGGGTCCTGATTCAGACCCCAAGAGAGCGTTCTTGGATTTCAAGCAAGAAAGAATTCAGGGCAAGACCGCCATGCAAAGCAAAAGATATCTCAAAAGGCAACCTACCATAATGGTATTATCTGCAGGAGTAATTGTGGAAGTTGTGTATCTTATACCCTCCAGAATCACAGCTGACCATCATGCCTGTCTGCGCCTTAGCAGGACTCAGATTCCTCTTCTCTGGCCGGCCTGGTGACCTGCAATTAGTTCCAAAAGCAGCTGGGTTTGCCAAAATAGGCGAGGCCTATTATCATGTAAACTATAGCCTAAAAGTCTTTCAAAGTTAGCCTGACCCCATGGCCCAGGAATAATTAAGCCAAAGGCAAGATGGTGGGGGGGGGGGGGGGGGGTTAGCGTAGCTTTGGGTTATACTTTTTCTCATGTACAGAATTTTTGCAAAGGTGGTTCTGTCTGAGGCGTTCGAACCAGAGTGACTGCTCTTTGAGTGAGGGCTAGGAAAATGAGGCTGAGGCTTGCTGGGGTGAATTCCCAGAAAGTTAGATATTCCTCCCTCTAGATGTTTGCGGTTACGGGAACAGATTCATAATGTTTATTAAACAGACCTAGACTTTGGAGTGTCCTGATATCCCAATATCTTGAGGACAAAGGCATTCCTAGTTTTGCTTTAAAAATAATAATATTGATTCTTCTGAAAATAGTAATTAAGAAAATTAATCCTTTACACAAACCCTTGTAGCAGAGAACGTCTCCTCATAATCTTTTTTTATCATAGATGTGTATATATCTATATATACACAAATATCTATATATCTACATCTATCTATATATATACACACATATATCTATCTAGATATACATGTATATATACATATACATATACAGATATATGTATATATGTGTATATACACATATACATCCATACCTATCTCTATGTCTCTCTCTCCATATATATACATACATACACACACACACACATATACAATCATTGTACGTAGGGTGCATGTGTTCTTCCTCTTACTTCCGGGAATGCCTCTGCTCTGTCTATGGAGTAGCTGTACTTTCACCACTTTACTTTCCCAGGAAACTTGCTTTTGCTCTGCACTGCAGACTTGCCCTGAATTCTTTCTTGCACGAGATCCAATTACTCTCTCTTGGAGTCTGAATCAGGACCTCTTTCCTGAAACAGTTTGACCCTGAGCGCAAAGCATTTTCCAGAGCTCCGGTTGCAAGCATTCACTTTAGTACGGGGGAAAGTCATCTGTTTCAGAGTTGGGTTACCAGGGCAATGGAAGATTTTAAAACAAGTATCAGCAGGTCTCCCTGTGAGAGAGGTTTGTGGGGGCAACTGAGACAGAAAGACCTGCAGACCCCACCTTCAACCGGAGGAGGGTGTCACAGTCTATTGCATTCAATTAAACTTAACTGTTCATTTGGTTTCTAATTGCAACATTTAAAATTTTAAACTAGATGTAAAACGTTTTCATTTTGTCGTAAAAAAGTGTCAATCTTCATAAGGAATAGAAACACCCCCCCCCACCAAGAACTCTGTAACTGTCCCTTTAATTAGGCACTCATTAATATATCTATCTTGTTCTCAAATCCCTATGCACTTGGTACAGTAGTTCATTAGCAAGGGAAGAGGCAATTTAGATTTCCTCAGATAATAGCATCTGCCGCTAATCAAATTAAGGCAGGATGTGCAAATGTATCTAAAGCCGGACAAGCTTTGGGTGAGGTGAGGGGGAGGGTCAGGACAAAAAAGATTATCTCTAAAATTACCATCCCACATACCCAGTATATGAGACAGTTCCTGGTCACCTTATATTCCCTATGAAAAAAATCTTCAGTGGCCAGAACATTTCTGTTGAGAGAGGTCTTGTCAGATCTTGTCACCATACCTCAAAGCCATAGAAAGTCACTACCAATGAACTCTCTGAAATCCGGTCATTCATTTAATCATGTAATTAATATCGATTCCATGGCCCTGTACCAGACCTTGGAGAGAGAGGAGAAGACAGGAAGGGCATTCTGAATGCTGTGTCCCTGGACACCTGGAGGCAGGTGGAACCATAGCCATGCCCAAATGCTGTCTCAGGCACCACTGCACACACACACTCAGTTATTCATGCCTGCATTCATTAATGTATTCTATGAGCAAGTTTTGAGCCAAGCACTATGGTGGGCACTAGAGATACAGCAGTAAACAAACGGCGGGGAGACCAGCTATCCACTGAAAGGTAGTTCAGGTGAGAGGAAGACGATACAGTAAGACTGCTCTATTGAGAGGGACACAGGATGATTGTTACTGGAAAGAGTTCAGATCCAGACCCCAAAAGGGGCTTCTTGGATCTCACTTAGGAAATAATTCAGGACAAGTCCACAGGTCAAGTGAAAGTAAGTGTCTTAGGAAAGTAAAGGAATAAAGGAATGGCTACTCTGCAGACAGGGCAGCCCCAAGGGCTGCTGGGTGCCCATTTCTATGGTTATTTCTTGATGATGTGCTAAACAAGGAGTGACTCATTCATGCCTCCCCTTTATAGATCATCGAGGGTCACTTCCTGATGTTGCCATGGCATTTGTAGACTGTCATGGTGCTGGTGGGAGTGCAGCAGTGAGGACGACCCGGGGTCACTCGTTACCATCTTGGTTTTGGTGGCTTCTTTACTGTAACCTGTTTTATCAGCAAGGTCTTCATGACCTGTATCTCGTGCCAATCTCCTGTCTCCTCCTCTGACTTAGAAAGCCTTAATTGTCTGGGAATGCAGCCTAGTAGGTCTCAGCCTCATTTTACCCAGCTGCTACTCAAGATGGACTTGCTCTGGTTCAAACGCCTCTGACACGATGAGAGCACTTTTCTAGTTTGAGTGGTCACGAAAGGTCTCTGGGAAGGTGACCTTTTAGAACTAAAGATGGAATTACCATTTGACCAGCAATCCCATTACTAGGTAATATACCCAAAGGAAAACAAACTGTTCTCCCCAAAAGATACCTGCAGTGGCATGTTTATTGAAGGACTATTCACAATAGCAAAGATGGAATCAGCCCAGATGTCCATCAACAGCTGATTGGATAACGAAAATGTAGTACATATACACTGTGGAATACTACACAGCCATGAAAAAGAATAAGACTATGATCTCTGCCGCAACATGGATGCAGCTAGAGACCATTATCCTAAGTGAATTAACACAGACACAGAAAGCCAAATACTACCTGTTCTCAGTTGTAAGTGGAAGCTAAACATTGGGTACATATGCACATAAAGACGAGAATGTCAGACAAAGGCGACTCTAAAATGGAGGAGGGATGGAGAGGGCCAAGGGTTGAAATACTACCTATTGGGTACGACATTCATCATTTGAGTTATGTGTTCATTTGGAGCTCAAACCTCAACATCATTAAATCTATCCATGTAAATTGCATATGTACCCCTGAATCTATTTAAAAAAACAAACAAACAGGTGACCGCTGAGCAGAGACCACGATCAAGTGAAGGAGTGAGTGAGTCACAAGATCTGAGAACCATGAAAAGACCTGCAGAAACACTGTCTAAAACCAAAGGAGAAGACTAAGCAAATCCAGCCTGGCTTTGGAGATGGCACCCTTACTCGTCACTCAGGGAACCAAGGAGCCACACTGAGGTCAGTGGAGAACCAGGAGCGCAGTGACCCAGGGCCTCAGCGATGAGAGCCTTTAAAGACAGAAGGGGGTGCTGGGCGCGGTGGCTCACTCCTGTAATCCCAGCACTCTGGGAGGCTGAGGCGGGTAGATCACTTGAGGTCAGAAGTTTGAGACCAGCCTGGCCAACATGACAAAACCCTGTCTCTACTAAAAATACAAAAATTAGCTGGGTATGGTGGCACACACCTGTATTTACAGCTACTTGGGAGGCTGAGGCAGGAGAATTGCTTGAACCTGAGAGGTGGAGGCTACAGTGAGCTGAGATCACACCACTGCACTCTGGCCTAGGTGACAGAGCAAGACCCTGTCTAAAAAAAAAAAAAAAAAAAAAGATGGAAGGTGGGAGTGACTGGGACCCTGCTGCTCACCTTTGAGTGAGATGAGCAAAGGGAACTGACCACAGGATTTGGCAAAATGCAGATGGCTGCTAACTTTGGAAAGAGCAGTCTCCATCAGTGATGAAGACAAGAACCTGACTGTTGTGGGCTGAAGAGAGACTGTGAGGCAAGTAAGTAGAGGCAGCAAAGGCAGACGGCTTTGTGGAGGAATAGGGAGCCGAGAAAAGGGGTATGGCTGAAGGGGATCACAGGCCCTAGAGAGAGCATTTTTTTAAAAGGTGTAAGCTGTGTAACACCAGAGTCTTCAGCAGTGGACAGTAACGGCTCTGGAAAGAGTGAGAAAGCTCCGGTGAACAGAAAATAGTCACTGCAGGAAAGACTGTGGTCTAGTGGTGGTTCTCCTTCTCTCTTCACAGACGGGATGAAGCAGTCTTGCACCTAAGACATTTGTCTTAGACAACTCAGAGGTATGAGAGAGGATGGTGAGCTGGAAACAGTGGGTGATGGGCAATCTGGTCTGTTCTCACGCTACTCTAAATGACTACCTGAGACGGTAATTTATGAGGACCAGAGGTTTAATGGATTCACAGTTTCACAGGCTTCACAGGAAGCATGACTTGGAGGCCCTGGGAAATTTACAATCATGGCGGAAAGCAAAGAGGAAACAAGTTGACAGGACATTAGCTTCTGCTTGGATACAACCAGTGACGGGGAGCTCACTACCTACCCAGGAGGTCCTTTCTGTTAATGGTCAGCTCTAACTGACACAGCAGTTGCATAGGCCTCCCTGCAATTTTCCACATTTGCCTCAGGGAGGTGCAAGACTACCCCATCCCCTCTGTAAAGAGGGAAGGCAAAGAGCGTGTGTGAAATGCAGCCAGACGAGTGCATTAGATGGTGGCGAGGTGGTGTGATCCTTCCACTGCCTTTATTTTCTCAGTAAAATATAAAGTCTGATCAGTCCGAGAAGAGGCGGGATATGGGAAGTTGGAGGTTGTGAGAAAACTGCCTCTGGAAGCGTAAGAGGACCATTGTGGAGGTTTGACATGGGAATTGAAGTCATCCATTTAAAGTGAGATTTGTCAACATGGTGGTGGGGTTGTCTCCAGCTATGTTCAACTGCAGGGGCACAGGGCAGAGGTTGAGAGTTGAGTTGTTTTCCCAGGAAATTAAGATGGAACAAAAGAGAAGCAGGGGAGTGAAGAATGCGTGCAGGAGGGTGATGACAAGGCGGGAGGGTGCAATCTAAACTAAACTGGGAAGGAAGGGAGCACACTGGAGGTATCACAGAAAGTGGCAAAGTCAATGGACTGGAGGACTCAATGGTGTCCAAACAGAGGTATGAGAGGATGTGGAGCTGGAAGCAATGGGTGATGGGTGTTGTAGTCCATTTTCAAACTACTGCTGTAAAGAACTACCTGAGACTGGGCAATTGATGAAGAGAGGTTTAGTTGACTCACAGTTTCACATGGCTTGAGAAGCCTCAGGAAACTTACAGTTATGGCAGAAAGCAAATATGTCCTACTTCACATGACAGTGGGAGCGAGAGAGCGCTCAAAGGGGGAAATGCCACGTTTTTCAACAACCAGATCTCGTGAGAACTCACTCGCTATCATGAGAACAGCAAGGGGGATGTCCACCCCAATGATCCAATCACCTCCCACCAGGTACCTCCCCGACAGATGAAGACTGCAATTCCACATGAGATTTGGGTGGGGACACTGAGCCAAACCATATCAATGGACGACGGTTACCATGGCAATGGTTACCATGGTAATAGTTGCCTTCTGCAGGAAGTCTTCACAGCATCTGTCGTGGTAACACTGAGGGCTGTCATTGTCTTGTTCACATACCAGGGCCAGTGGAAGATGAAGGATGGGACCAGGACAAATGGAGTCCTGAGAAGTTACTGGATAATGTAGGGAAACTGACAGGTCAGCTTTGCATAACCTCCGCTGAGGATGGAGGATGGAGGCTAAATTAAGCTTAATCGGAAATAATGAGATAAAGCTGGGGGAAAGATGCTGCTCCAAAAGGGAATCAAAAGTGGAACCAGATACGGGAGTGTGAAGCCAGAAGTGAGCTGGAAGTCAGAGGGGATAGGAAGAGTAAACAGTGTAAACAGAAGCTCGGTCAGAGTCTTCTGAATTCACTGTTGTCCTTGCCAGTTCCATACTCAGGAGTCTCTGTCCTTGGATCTTAAAAGCTCATGGAGCGTCTTTTGATGGCAGTAAGGTGTTAATGTCCCATGGATGGGAAACAATATGGTGGGGTAGAGGACAGGGGAGCAGCGCCAGCGCAAAACTCCTGGGGCAGGAGCCACACTGGGCTAAGTAGGACAGTGGCCGTTTCTGAGGATGCAAGTTAGAAGCAGCCACATATACCACTTCTCCCCTAATTCAGTAATTTACAAGGTGCTAATAAAGACATACCCAACACTAGGAAGAAAAAGAGGTTTAATTGGACTTAGAGCTCCACATGGCTGGGGAGGCCTCAGAATCATGGCGGGAGGTGAAAGGCACTTCTTCCATGGCAGCAGCAAGAGAAAACAAGGAAGATGCAAAAGCAGAAACCCCTGATCAACCAGCAGATCTCATGAGACTTACTCACTACTATGAGAACACATATACAGTAAGGAGGAAACTGTCCCCATGATTTAAATTATCTCCCACTGGGTCCCTCCCACAATATGTGGGGATTATGGGAGTACAATTCAAGATGAGATTTGAGTGGGGACACAGCCAACCCACATCACAGGGCAATGAGATGGTCAAAGTGATTAAGCAAACTAAATGTAGTTGGAAATAGTGGGTTCTAGACCCAGCTCTGCCACTAAATAATTAGTAATTTAACTTTTGACAGCAGAGCATATAACTGCAAAAGAATGCTGGGAGATGTTATAGTTGAGAACAGTGTTTTTCTAATATAGTGTGTGTGAGACTTATTGGGTAAGCTTCGTAAAGTACAGAAGCCTAGGTCTCATGATTCTCATGCAATGTGTCAGGAATTTCTCTTTTTTTGAGACAGAGTCTCACTCTGTTGCCCAGGCTGGAGTGCAGAGGTATGATCATGGCTTACTGCAGCCTCAACCTCCCCACCTCAGCCTCCCAAACAGCTGGGACTCCAGATACATGCTACTATGCCCAGTTGATTTTTTCTACTTTGTGTTTCTCCATGTTGCCCAGGCTGGTCTTGAACTACTGAGTTTAAGCAACCCACTTGCCTTGGCCTCCCAACATGCTGGGATTACAGGCATGGGCCACTGCTCCTGGCCAGAAATTTCATTTCTAACCGGCTCCCAAATGATGCTGGTGGCTGTAAACCCCAAACCACACTTCGGATAGCACCAATCAAGGAGGCGTGATGGTGAGGGGCGGGGGGAAGAAGAATCGAAAACGCAAGTGGTCAAATAATACACAAAGGAGAGAGAGAGAGATTACAGATAATTACCATGAGCTTCACAGTGTATTTCTCAAGTTGGTCTTTGTGAAAAGGTAGCCATTCTGTCGGAATCTGAAGCAAGTCTGGATCAGGAAGACCTTGCCTACTATGGTGATAAGTTTGGACTGCTTCCTACTGGCAACAATTTTTGAAAGCAGTGATGACAGAACGAGAATAATGTTTTAGGAATATTATTTTGGCAGCAGTTTGCAGGAAAGACTGTTTGGAGTCATGAGAGAGATTGCAATGAAGGTTATTACTCACTGGGAAATGAGGGGATTATAAAAAGTCATACGGCAGAGGGAGGGCAAAGGAAACAGGAAAATAAAGTTGAATCCTGGAATTGATGAAAAAGAATAACTGGGCTGAATGACAGATTCGCTGTTTAGATAGAAGTGATCAAAGAACCTACAATGACTCAGAGGTTTATTGACCTTCTGAATCTTTTCTCTCCGGGTCAGGATTGGAGAAAGTCATCAGAAATGCAATTTCTTCTATTTGGCCATGAAATGAAGTTTGATGGATTCTAACTTTGAAAGGAAGAATCAGAACCAAGCATTAAGAAAATAAGTTAATTTGTAAAGAACTTCTGGCTTATCAAATAAAAACATAACAGTTATTTAAAATAAAGCCCTCCAAAGTGATACATTTAACAGTTTGTGGAAAATGATTTTCTTACATAGTTCTCATCTCGACAAATGCCATGACATCTCCTCAGATCCCAGGATCGTGAAAGTCAGAGACAAGCTTGTTTTGTTGGGAGTCTGCCACATGTTGGGGGTGCTCAAGGGTGACCTTTACGATTTGGGTTCTGCTGGGTTGCAAAGGGTTCTGGGTGGCTTTTTGGTTGTGTTTAGATTCTGCTTTCTGATGATGGGACTTAGGGTATGACGACTCACACTGGCGCAGAGAGTGTCTTTTCTTTGCTCTTCTCTGACATTCTTGTTGCTAAGGAGATGGTGGAATAGAATGGAAAGACCACTGGGATGGGTTGGGAAGTCTTGCCTGGGGACATAGCAAGTCATTAACTATGGGTTTAGGGCCCTCATAACAAGGAAATTCACTTCACAGGCTGCTGGGGGGCTTCCAGAGCTGACACCGTGTGTACGCAGAGCTGGAACCATGTAGAGCTGCCACTGATCTCTAAGTGGGTAACTCCCTTCCAAATACACCATCCCCCCAAAACGTATCAACCTCATCATGAGCTATACAAGATTACTAGGGAATGCCAAAATCCACTGTCTCCTCTCCTTTCCCTTCCCCTCCTCTCTCCTTACCTTCTTTCCCCCCTCCCCTTCTCTCCCCTCCCCTTCCTTCCCCTCCCTTCCCTTCTCCTCCCCTCCCTTTCCCTTTCCCTTCCTTTTTCTTTCCCTCTCTTCCCCTTCCTTCTCTTCCCCTTCCCTTCCTTCTCCTCCCTTTCCTTTCCCTCCCCTTCCCTCCCCTTCCCTCTCCTTCTCTCCCCTTCCCTCCCTATCTGTTTTTCCCCTCTGCTTCCCTTCCTTCTCCTCCCCTTCCTTTCCCTTTCCTTCCTTCTCTTCCCCTCCTATTCTTCCTTCCTCCTCCCCTCCCTTCCCCCTCCCCTCCCTTCCCTTCCCCTCCCCTCCTATTCTTCCCCTCCTCTTTCTCTCCCCTTCCTTCCCTACCCTCCCTTCCTCTCCCCTCCCCTCTTATTCTTTCCCTCCCTTCCCCTTCCCTCCTTTTCTTCTTCTCCCCTCCCCTTCCTTCCGTTACCCTCCCCTCCTGTTCTTCCCTTCACCTCCCCTTTCTTCTCTTTCCCTTCCTTTCCCTCCCCTTCCCTTCCCTCCCCTTCTGCTCTTCCCTTCCCCTTCACTTCCTTCCCCTCTCCATCCTTCTCCTCCCCCTCCCTTCCCCTCACCTCCTGCTCTTCCCCTCCTCTCACCTTCCTTCCCTATCCCCTTCCTTCCCCTCCTCTCCCCTCCTGTTCATCCCCTCCCCTTTCCTCCCCTCTTGTTCTTTTCCTCCCCTCCTCTTCCCTACCCTGCCCTTCTGTTCTTCCCCTCCCCTCCCCTTCCTTCCCCTCCTGTTCTTCCCTCCTCTTTCCTTCCCTCCCTTCCTCTTCCCTCTCCTTTCCTCCCCTCTCACCCCTTTTCTCCTGCCTTCTTCTTTATCCTCTCCCCTTCTCTTCTTCTCCCTTTCCCTCTTTTCTCACTTCCTTTCCTTTTTGTTCAGTAATTCTTGTACCCTACTTTTTCCCCCTCCCACCCCCATGACACACTCCTGGGCTCTTTCTCTCTCTCTCTTGTTCTTCCCTTCTGCAGGGGAATAGTAGAAATTCACCTACATGCATGCCCCAATATGTCCTCCTATATCCGCATTTTTCTTAATAAATCTGCTACCAGTAGGTAGCCACCTATTATACCAATGTCATCACGCGAGGTCCACCCTTTTGCATGGAGACAGGATCTACAGAAGCCCCTGATGAACCTGTGAGGTGTTCCGGAAAGCGTGATGCTCTTGTAGCACTGGCCAATTCATCAGAAGCTCATCGATCATTCTCACAGAGTGCCAAGGCATCCGGTGCAAGTGACAGCAGAGCGCTCCTGAACTTGCCATGAGCGGGGCTCAGTGGGCTGGCGGTGCTGGACTCTGACCACTCATGGCTATTGTGAGAGCCTCTGCTTTCTTCCTGAGAGAGGAGGCAAGTGCTAACCTTGCCTCCATATTACTGGGTAACCAAGGATCACCTCTTTCTGAGTTCTTAGCTTCCCCAATTGTAAAATAAGACAAGGGGAAAGATGCCTGGTGCGGTGGCTTATGCCTGCAATCCCAGAACTCTGGGAGGCTGAGGCGGGCAGATCACTTGAGGTCAGGAGTTCGAGACCATCCTGGATAACATGCTGAAACTCTGTCTCTGCCAAAAAAAAAAAAATGTTAGACAGCCATGGTGGCGGGCACCTGTAATCCCAGCTACTTGGGAGACTGAGGCACGAGAATCACTTGAATCTGGGAGGTGGAGGTTGCAGTGAGCCAATATTGTGCCACTGCACTCCAGCCTGGGCCACAGAGTGAGACCTTGTCTCAAAAACAAAACAAAACAAAAACAAAGAAAGAAAGAAAAGAGTGCAGATGTGGGGAACGGTTCCCCCCAAGTTCCAGAACAATGATGTTCTCAGTGCAAGGTAGAGGGGAGCAGAAGAAAGAGGAGAGAAGGATGTAAGCCGATCTACTTTATGGTTTTACCCAAAGCCAGCCACATGGAATGCAAGTCACTCAGAAAGTGAAAGGAGTCAGTGTAAACCTAAGCCTGGCATTCCAACTAATAATGTCTTATTCACTCTCAAAAGTGCCAGGTTTGGATCAAAAATTATATGTTCACACTATTCATGGTGAATGTTTCCCAAGGACACAGAAAACCAGGAACAGTCCTGCCTCTACCAAGCATAGGCCTTTCACAGCGTGTTCTTTTAAAATTTCTGGCTGGGCACGGTGGCTCACGCCTGTAATCCCAGCACTTTGGGAGTCTGAGGCAGGTGGATCACGAGGTCAGGAGTTTGAGACCAGCCTGGTCAACATGGCAAAACCCTGTCTCTACAAAAAATACAAAAATTAGCCAGGTGTGGTGGTGCACACCTGTAATCCCAGCTACTTGGGAGGCTGAGGCAGGAGAATCGCTTAAACTGGGGAGGCAGAGGTTGCAGTGAGCCGAGATTGTGCCATTACACTCCAGCCTAAGCGACAGGATGAGACCGTGTCTCAAAAAACAAAACAAAATCTCTTTCTTTCACTGAAACGAATCAAATGCGGTCCATCCAATTTGACCACGATAGACAAGCAAGAGGCAGTTAGGCAGCGATGCAGAGCAGTGGTCGTTATTCTCTCAAAGCAGAAATCTCCAGTGCACTCCTGCACCTAGAAGCTCATATTGAGAGAGCTGACACTGACCTTCAGCCATTGCCTCAGGGAGCCATATACTCTAAAATGGTCAAAGCCAAAAAGTCTTATGTATGCTTTAAAGCCAATATGGGTAAAATCAGGTTCTGATAAAAATGCTTAAAATAGAATGTGATGGAAAGGTTTTCAACACAAGGTACCGTCATGGAAAAGCCTGATGAATGTTTGGGGATTTTTTTTTTAACCAGGGCACTTACGACCAATCCACAATGATGACTGTCATATGTAAGGTTGCAGGTGGGGCCACGCCAATTCCCTTTCCTGCAGTAAGAGACATAATACTCAGTGTTGCCATTGGTCAGTGAATAGGCATGCTCCCTCCTCCTTCTCAATCTGAAGAATTCTTTTTCCCACTAGGACCATAATTTCTCCATCTCAGCTCTGCAAGACCTCCATTTTATGAGATCTTGGAGGCTCAAAGCAGCTATCTGCCATCCAAAACAGCCTGAACTTTCATCTTCAATAGAAGATCCTCTACTCCTTTTCAAACAGGCATTATTACAACCATTTTATAAAACCCAGACAGAGAGTGCTCCCTGGTGCCTCTTTGAAGGTCTTCTCGGCAGGCCACACACAGGATTTCTCCTCTCTTCCTCCCTACTCACCCCCACTCATGGAAGGAGCCAGAAAACAGAAAGAAGAACCAGGAGCCCAGTGCTTGAAAGCCATACACACCACAGGGGAAGCAGAGTGGTAAACTAATTAATGCCCCCCGAAGCCAAGCATCGTGGTTCACATCTGTAGTCCTGGCATTTTGGGAGGCTGAGGCAGGAGGATTGCCCGAGGCCAGGAGCTCAAGACCAGCCTGACCAACAGAGAAACACCCCTATCTCTATAAAAAACAAAAATTAAACATTAGCTGGGCATGGTGGTGGGTGCCTGTAGTCCTAGATACTCAGGAGGATGAGGTGGGAGGATCACTCAAGGCCAGGAGTTCAAGATCAGCCTAGGCACCCTCGTGAGACCCCATCTCTACACACAGAAAAATAACCGTCGCTGGGCGTGGTGGTGTGCACCTATCGCCCTAGCTACTGGGAGGCTGACAGAAGGGGACCATTTGAGCCCAGGAGTTCAAGGCTGCCGTAAGCTATGATCCTATGACTGTGCCGCTGCACTCCAGCTGGACCACAGAGCAAGACCCTGTCTCAAGGAAAAAAATGAAAAAAAAAGTTGAAGCCACCTTTGCAAAATGATGACTGAGACAGTGAAAGGGATCTAACCTAAATGACTCCATCTTCCTTCTAACCTCCAAGCTGTTCTTACTCCTTCCTGGGTGTAGGCTGAACTAACTTTTGGAGGAACTTAGTTTACAGTTTACAGTTTAAAACAAAGAGGATAACAGCCCTTTCCAAAAACAAAACTCCTTCTTGCCTGGGGACCAGACTGCCTTTGTAGGTCTAAGAAATTAGCCGCAAGATTAGAGACTTTGGTTTGGGAGTCACGCAGCTGGAGGCTACAGGATTCTCACCCTCCGTAAGCCACTGCTAAGATCAGCGCTTGAGACATTTGGCAGACCCTGCGCTTGATAGATCAGCTGGTCCCACCCAGATCCATAAACTGGCTCATCTGATCTTATAACCCCCGTCCAGGAACTGACTGAGCTCCGGAGAACATCTTCAGTTCCCTGTGATCTCATCTCCTGCCTAACGAATCAGCACTCCTGGCTCACTGGCTTCCCCCTATCCACCAAGTTGTTCTTAAAAAAACTCTGATCCCTGAATGCTCGGGGAGACTGATTTTAGTAATAAAGAAACTCTGGTCTCCTGCACAGCTAGCTCTATGTGAATTACTTTCTCTATTGCAACCCACCTGTCTCGATGAATCAGCTCGATCTAGGTGACAGGCAAGGTGAACCTATTGGACAGTTACAAAATGGCCCCCAAAGAAGTGACTATGTCCCAGTTCCATAACCCATGAGTGTTTTCTTACATGGCACAAGAGTTTGAAGATGAGTGAACCAAAGATCTTAACATAGGGAGATGACCCTGAATTTTCCAGGTGGGTTCTAAATGAGATCACGTGGACCCTTATAGGAGAAAAGCAGAGAGAGATCTGGCACACACAAGAAGAAGGGAACGCCACGTGACCACAGGGGCAGAGATTGGAACCATGTGTCCATAAACCTAGGAGTGCCAGCTGCCAACAGAAACTGGAAGAGGCAAGGAATGGATTCCTCCCCAGATCTTCAGAAAGAGCGCAGCCTGGGTGACAACTTGACTTTGACCAGAGATACTGATTTTGGAATTCTGACCTCCGGAACTGTAAGAGAATAAAAACGTGTTGTTTTAAGCTACATGGTTTGTAAGGATTTGTTATGACAGCCACAGGGCCTTCGTTCAGTCCTGAGATGTGCCACCAAGGAGCATGAGGCTGGAGAACCAGAGGGAGGTAGTGCCAAAGAAGGACTGGGTCAGGCTAGGGCTAAGAGAGATGGAACCAGTGCACCTTAGACACATTGGTTTTGACTACATGTCTGTGAATTTTGTTCCTGGCTCTGTCACAGCCGTGTGATGTTAAGCTTAGCCTCTGTCCCAGATCTTTGATAGGAGCAAAAACAATATCCATTTTTCAGGGATGTGGTGAGAAAATCAAGAGCTGATGAAATGGAAAATATCTCACACCTAGTAAGTGGTCATTAAGTAGTAATGTATGGAAAAATAAACTTATTTTAAAAGACCAGTGCCCAGTATGGTGGTTAACACCTGTAATACCAGCATTTTGGGAGGCTGAGGTGAAAAGAGAGGATTGCTTGAGGCCAGGAGTTTGAGACTAGCCTGGGCCACAGAGTGAGACCCTGTCTCTACCAAAAATTCCTTCAAAAAAAGTTAGCTGGCCATGGCAGTGCATGCCTGGAGTCAGAGTAGCTGAGACTTCAGCTACTCAGGAGGCTGAGGCAGGAGGACTGCTTGAGGCCAAAAGTTGGAGGCTACAGTGAACTACGATCATGTCACTGTGCTCCAGAGTGGGTGACAGAGCAAGTCAGCCCGGAAAAGAAACGAAGGGAAGGGGAGGGGAGGGGAGGGGAGGGAAGGGGAGGGAAGGGGAGGGAAGGGGAGGGAAGGGGAGGGGAGGGGAGAGGAGGGGAGGGAAGGGTGGCCAGTGGTAGAACCTATTATAGAGAGAGAAGTGGTTTTGTTTGGTGTAACAGTTTGATGCTTTCTTTGGATGTCAATAGGAAACACACTTCCTCTTCTTGGTTACCTGTCCCCTTCCCTGAGCCATCCCCCATGCCCACCCCATACTCTGTACGACTCCAAAGGGTTAAAACAAAAAACCTAGAAAATTGAACATCTCAACCCACTAAGGATGAGGAAGAGAAATTTAGGCGTGTTTTGGGTTTGACTGTGTCCCACAAAATATGTGTGTATATATATATGTGTGTGTGTGTGTGTATATATATATATATATTCGGGTCCTAATGCCCAGTACCTCTGAATGTGGCCTTGTTGGAAAATAGTCTTTTAAGATGAAATTATTTCAAAGGTGCATGGGCCCTAATTCAATGACTAGCGTACTTATAAGACGAGGGAAATCTGGGCACACAGACACATACAAAGGACAGATGTCCAGGTGAAGACAGAGCAGACGCACAGGAGAACGCCAGGTGGGGATGGCAGAGGCAATGACTGGGGTGATGGGATTGCAAAGCAATAGCTTGATGGCCTCTCCCAGAGTCTGGGAAGATGCAAAGGAAGTCTCTACCCTGTAGGTTTCAGAGGGAGAACGGCCCGGCTGCAACCTTCATTTTGAATGTCCTGTTTCCAAAACAGGTAGAAAGAAACTTTCCATTGAATTAAGCCCCACAGATTGTGGTGCTTTGTCCTAGCATCCCTTTCACATAGGGACCCAACACTCCGGGGCATGAGACGGGAAGACCAGAAGCAGCCTTCGAAATCAGGCGTGCCATGGTCCAACCAGGAAAGCAGAATTCCTGCTGGTGGGAATGGCTAGGAATTTTTTTTTAAATATATTTTTTATTGCATTTTAGGTTTTGGGGTACATGTGAAGAACATGCAAGACTATTGCATAGGTACACACGTGGCAGTGTGATTTGCTGCTTTCCTCCCCTTCACCTATATCTGGCATTTCTCCCCATGCTATCTCTCCCCAGCTCCCCACCTCTCGCTGCCCCTCCCCTATTTCCCCCTCAACAGACCCCAGTGTGTAGTGCTCCGCTCCCTATGTCCACGTGTTCTTATTGTTCATCACCCGCCTATGAGTTTATGCCAGGCTTCCACATAAGCAGAGTTGCAGATCATTGTCATAATACAACATCTCAGCTGGTTCTTCCAGCTACTGAGGAAGACGGTGAGGGTTCAGTCATTCTATGAAGGAGATTATTAGAGAGATTAGTGAATATAAAAGAGCTGAGTGAGGGGTTCTGCAATGATAGTATAATCAGAGAGACAACTGCAATCTAGAAAATCCAAGGCTGCCTATACAAAACATGAAGAGGGCTGAGAGAAAGGTAGAGGGGAGAATAAAACTCCCATGAAGCTGCTGTAGCTGATGTCAACAGAAATTCTGCCCTGGTGGCTAAGAAATGAGGAAGTGAAGTGAAACAAGGAGGAAAGAACTTCCATGTAGAATAGAGCTGTCATTCATAACTAAGTAGATGCATAAACCAGTGATATGTGTAATTTTGGTTGGGTGAGCTTGTTAAACAGTAGAGAAAGTCAATAGTGGAAAAGATGATTAAATCATGAGTTTGAATACTTAGGGACTAATAATAATAAATAACCAAAATTTATAATCATGTCTCATGTTACACATAAAATTGTTTCATTAAAATCTGTATTTACGTAAATTCCTGGAGAAAACAATTTGTGTTAGGATAAGGTGAATAACTGTATCTTAAATGAAGGTTAATTCAGCTGATTTTAAAACCACTTAGAATTCACAGTAAAAGTGATGTGTCATCAAACCTATAGAGATTTTAAAGTATATTATAACATAGATACATAGATAATTTTGGCAAAATTATGGGTTTAATCTTTCCATGTTGATACCTTGGAATTGTGGCAACCTTGGACAATGTAAATAAGGGGAATCTTTACGTGATATGGTCTATGTATTTTAAGAAGTTAATTTCCAGTGACTTTTTTTCTCACAACTTGTTCACTTACTCAACAAATACTTATTGAGCATCTTCTTTGTGTAAGACACTCCTAAATCAATCAAAATAATCCAGTCAGAAATGCATGCAGATTTAGTCACTGACTTTGCTTTGAAAAAGGATTTTCAGGAACTCTCAATTTTCATAATATCTTAGGGTATACATGTAATAAAAAATCAGAAATGTATATTGGTGTGATAATATAAACTTTTCTATCCACAGGGACAAATGCCTCTTCATATTCAACATTCCAAATGTTCTTCCAAGATAGAGAGACTTGATCATTTTTGCCTTTGTATTTTTGTTCAGTATTATTAATGCAAATAAAATTATATTACACTCTAAGCCAGTCTGTCTGCATATAAAGCCCAAGAGGTCTACGTATAGGGTATCTTCCCCACAGATAGAGTGAAATATTCTAACGGAGTTTAACTCTTGATTCAATGCACCGAGAATTTGTTTTTAAAAAATTGAACAGCTATTCATTTTTATCATGGGACAATTATTTTAAAGTCATTTCATGACACTATCATTCAGATATTTTTCAGACAACTTTCAACTACATATCCATTTTAAATAATTTTCCATTTTAAATAATTTATAATCACAAGTAATATCAATCAGTATTTCAAATTTTTTATCACCTCAGATAACAGATTAATAAATTTTCTAATGACCTATCTTTTTACTAGGTGCCTACTTTTATTGATTTACAAACTAATAATTGATAACTGTAGTCTCCTAATTATTAGAGAAAAATAGTGAGTCCAAATTGCTGTACATAAACACAAAAGTTCCTGGTTATAAACTGAAAGCTAACCACGACATAAACTGAAAAGTTATGGACAGTGAATCTATCTGTAGGGTGTTATTACTGCATCCCTAAAAGTCTCATCTATATGAATGCAAACATCTTCCCAAACCATAATGAGACTCAATGTAAATCTCTTCAGGGTCATGTTTAACACTCTGTGCCTATGGAAATCATAAGATTATCTGCAACACTGCTCAGTTTCTTTCTGTTTCTAGGTGAATTAATTCTGCTCTATTGCACAGTTGAGCATCTAAGTGATTTCTAAAGCAATAAATATGATGATCCACAGGCACTGAGAGGCTGACTTCAACTTTCCTGAAACTTAGAAAAACAGTGTATATTAATCATAAGGGTAAAAATTCACCAGATATTTATTGAAATGAAAAAATTGCTTAACATCTTTGCAAATCCTGCTGTATACCCTGCTGACTCAGGACCTGGGTCAACAATATTCCATGAATGTGGAGACTAAAGTGTTAGCCACCTACAAAGCATTATTTGGCCTTTACTCTTGGGATTTTAATGCTAATAAATGGAAATGTGGAACCTATGTTTATATCAATAACGAGGTAGAGACATGAAGTAAATAAGAGAGGAAAGTTATATCCTATCCTGGAAATAAAATACCAACAATTGTATTGATAGAGAAATACTGAAACAGGAAAGAACTCTACTTTCTTTACTTACTATGAGAAACACGTTATATTCAGAAAGTTGTAGCAAGCCATTTGTAGAGAACCAAATTATTTGATTTAAAGTGACTAATTAAGCAACAGAACATGCATCAGGAAAAAAATATATCTATATACATACACACAGTAGATATGTTCAGCTAAGTAATAAAAACACAGAGAGACTATCTTATTTTAATAGATGACCATAATTCTATACTGCACCAGTATCTGAATGAGAAAAGCTATCAATGGAACAACCATAGCATAAGAAATATATGTTAAAAATTAGGTTTATAGTCAGTGGTAAATTACTTAAATGAAAAATCTTAAATGACAAAAATAGCTTGCATGACAAGTGAGAAGATTTTTATTTGTATTTAATGTCATGTAATTAAACATATTATTTATGAAAGATTCCAGATGGACAGAAGTGAAGACTGAAGTAATTTCCACATAGACAAGGTGCAGTTCATCAGGTAGCACATTCTCATGGCTGCGACCAAAATCACAACACTGCTCCTTCTTATAATATGTGCTGTGCTAATATCTGCTTTCTGGTCATGAGACTCAAACTAACACTAACAGCTTTTTTCTAGCAGATGGTCTGATGATAAAAAGATGAAATGTTCTCTAATTAATGTCAACAGGTTAAATCTATTAAACTTATAGCTATAGTTAAGTTAGTTAAAATTAATACTTTTATTTATTATTCATTTTTAATGTAAGGTCTAAGCTTTTACAGAAAACTATTTCAAAATGTTTTAGCTTCCCTTTGATTATCTATCTGATTTTTTTCCAACCCACTAATATTTCTGGCATGTTGAGTTTGCAGAGAAAGTGGTAGCGATTAATGACCTTGATTTGAAAGGTCACGGCAATATGAAGGAAGAGCACTGGACATGGAGCACATATTTCAAATTCTCACTCTGACATTTTTTACATAATTTCAAGGAAGTTTTAAATCTTTCAGAGTTTGTCTTCTTTTCTGCAAAACAGGAGTGACAACAGCTACTTCACAGAGTTGCTGTGAATTAACAAGTTCAGGTCCCCAATAAACCCTGGTTGCATCATGTATGGTACTTGAACTTGAAGATAAGCCAACAAAGTCAAGGAATTAGCCATTGTCAGCAAATGTAGATAGGGGTTTGAATTTTTTGTCCTAAAAAGTTACATTTTAATATTCATATGTGGGCAATTTGGAAAACATCTCTCCTCTTCCCCCTTCTCTATTGAGCTTGTGATGAAATATTAATTTTAAAAGTCTATGATAAAAATAGTAAATCAAAATATAACTAAATTTAAAATAAATTGCTATTTCAGAGAACACTTCACATTTATATTAAGTTCTCATCTGGCAAAGTATTCTAGTTTAGATTGCTATATGTGAGCATAACTCTCAAAGCCCGGGGAAAGTAAGGAATAAAAAGTATGGTTCAATAGATTTTATTCCTGTTTATCAAAGAGTTTATTCAGAATTGAATCAGTTATCATTATAAACTTTTTGATCAGTACTAGCCTCAGGTTAATTTGTGAACATTTGAATTCATATTTAAATGTTTTCACTATGACAGATGATACAAAGTTATTAATTTCATGTGGGAAAGTGTGAAAATCTTGAGGGTGCAGATTGTATCTTGTGGCTGTGCATGTGTGTGTGTGTGTGTATGCATATTTTCTCCCATTTTCATTTTGAAAAAGAACAAGTAGGAAGATATAGAACAATGGTCTTAAATTCATTAAAAAAAAAAAAGACAATAATGGGGATTGACTGATAAAGTCTCAAAAAAATCCTCTGTTCCAAACCCTTAAATCCCTTTGCCTGGACCACCATACGACCCACTCAACTGATGTCTTTACTTCCAGTCTCCATGTGAGTGTCTGTCCCCCTGGCAGGAAAACTTTTAAACTGATACACAAATGCCTTTGCAGCCACCACGTAAGCTCTGAACTCCACTTAGGCAGAGGCAAAGATTTTTTAGTCATTCTTTGTCCCATTATTATTCTAACATTGACTCATTGTATACGTGAATTGAAGTTATCCCTGAATGCACCGTCTGCCCACAAGCTCTTTACTGTTTCCTCAGCCTGAAATGTCTTTAATTTATTCTCAAATTGGCAAACTCTTAGATATTTTTGAAGGCCAATTTCCACATCTCCTCTTCCATGCTTAGAATGGAATTGATCTTTACTCCCTTCTTTGTGCACTCATTGCAGTTTCTATTTATATATGTAATAATATTTTAAGTTACTTCAGTGCCTCTCATGAGCCAGTCATACCTAATCTGAACATAAGTGGACTGAAGGGCGGTTTATAGCAACAGAAATCTGAAATCAGGGCCTGAACAGGGTGTGCCATAACATCTAAACCCTTTGTAATTTGAGCTGTGTTAAATATTATAGCAGGAGCATCTCACCTTACAATATCGAACTCTAATTTATTGATGTAAACATTGGGTCAAATACATGGCTCTAGGAAAGTTTCAAGATACCAACAGCTCCAACTGAAGACTCCCCAGCGCAAATAGGTGTGTACTTTACAACACAACAAAATATACCAAGAGCCCACACAAAGGCAAGATCACCAGGTAAGACCTACAAATTGGGTGAAAATTTTCTATTTACAGGCTCACTTCTGCTTCTTGTCATATGATTTCAGCTTGTATGATGGAATTAGGGTAATACAGTAGAAAACAATAGAAATATAGTATATTCTCTAAGAAGAAGAAAAAGTGGTAGAAAAGATATTATAATAGTAGAAAACTGATAGGAAAGTAGTTTTTGGAAAATGGGTCAAAAGAGAGCACTGTAACGCATACATTTTTTGTCAAAATTACTTGTTTAAACTTTCCCTGAGACATTATATTGCTTAGTCTTATGTTGCTAGCAAATATCCTACAGCCCCTAAAATATCCTAGGATTATCTAAGCCAAAGACAATTCCAGGTAGCTTGAAGTTCTAAAGCACACTCATCTTCACAATCATTCCAGGAAGTATGTATTATATTATCTCCATTTTATAGACAGGAAAGCTGAGATGTTAAGAGATTAGTGTGGATTATTCATTAGAACCAAAACTTTAATATATCTGTTTAGTTCAAAACCTGTCTTCTTTCCCACTTTTTGGTCACTCATTCAAATGCAAATTGTGTTCTGTCAGGTGTGAAACACTAGGGTGGACTCCAAGGATACAATGGTGGACCCTCATATGCAGTTCTTACCTGTAAGAAGAGTTTATAATCTAGTGTGAGGTATAGATAATAGGTAAAAAATAAAATGTACAACATTATAAATTATGCTATCAAGGAAAGAACCGATGGCAAAGGTAGAGAATAACAGTGCAGATCCTAACTTACAATCTTGTACAGGGAGAGTCTCGACAAGCAGGTGTTATCTAAGCTGAGACTCAAAGGATAAAAAAGAGTCAGGCATGTGAGGGTCAAAGAGAGAACACCTCGGGCAGAGAAAATAGTCTAGGTAAAGTCCCTGAGCAGGAGGAAGAACTGGCCTGGTTATAAGACCTAAGAGAAGCCAGTGTGGTTGAAACACAGTTAATACAATGAGAAAGGGCAATAAAAGAGCCTGGAGAAGGATGGAGGAGTCGGGTCACCAGTGGCCCTACAGGCTATGAATATCAGACACTTCTGGAGCCCCAGTTTATATTCTCTGAGCAGGTACTCCTTAAACTTTTATAGACATATAAATCACCTGGGTATCTGGCTAAAACATAGATTCTCGTTTGCTAGTTCTATGGTGAGCTGAAAATTCTGCATTTCTTTTCTTTTTCTTTTTTTTTTTTTTTCCAGACAGAGTCTCACTCTGTCACCCAGGCAGCTCACTGCAACCTCTGCCTCCCAGGCAAGTGATTCTCCTGACTCAGCCTCTGGAGTAGTTGGGATTACACGTGCCCACCACCATGCCTGGCTAAATTTTTTGTATTTTTAGTAGAGACGGTGTTTCACCATGTTAACCAGGCTGGTCTCGAACTCCTGACCTCAAGTGATCCATCCCTCTCACCCCCACCAAGTGCTGGATTACAGGCGTGAGCCACCAAGCCCAGCTAGATTCTACGTTTCCGACAAGCTCCTGAGTGATACAGATGCTAGTGGGCTCTGAATCTCACATGGAGTAGCAAGGTTCTAGGGCCCACATTTTTTACTCCGGTTGTTGCTATGGCAACCAGTTGCATACAGCTATATCATACATTTGTTTTTAGCCCTGAGACTTTGGAACTTAGGTGCTGCAACCCATTGCAGCCAGAACCCATTTAGCCAATCTGATGCAATACAGACTTGGAAGGGTGAGGATGTTAACACCCCTTGAGACAATCCTTAACCATGGGGACAGAGCCAATGCATTGAATTCTCTCCTCTGCCCACTTTCAAGGGCATTTTCCACACTGCTACTACTAGCATCACAGTAGGATGGAGCCTCAGTTGTCCACAGCCGTAACCAGCTCAGTAGCATATCCTTGTTTAGTCTGTCATTTCTTCTCTGTTACACTCTTCTCAGTTTCCCAGTATTCTCTGGGGTCACTGCCCAAAATAAACGTCTTGCATGCAAAGCCTCATCTCAGTCTTGGCTTCCTGGAATAAACAAGCTAGGACGTCATGGTCCTAGGTTAGTGGTGGCATAACTCTTATGTTTGGAACATTTATTAACTTGTCATGTCCTTGGAGTGAAGGATACAGTCTTATTTAATCTTTGTATACCTTGTAATTAGAGTAATACCGATTACCTGGAGGAACTCAACAAAAGTCGCACAATTCAAAATAATTTGTTCTAAGTTCATCCAAATCAGTCAAAGGATTTTTACAAACTGTTCAAGAAAATTGCAAAGAGGAAATACAAGAGAAATAGTGTAGTATAAAGGTCTAAAGAGCAGGGATTCTGGAGTCAGACTGACTGGGTTGGATGCCTGCTCTGCTGCCTTCTAGCTGTGTGATCTCAGGCATGGCGCCTGCTTCTCCTGAGCTACAGTTTCTTCTTATGTAAAATGTGGATGATGATAATGGCACCTACTTCACTATGAGTGAAGTGTACCATTTAAGGCACTGTTCTAGCACTTTAATGAGTTAATGCATTTAAAGCATTAGAACAGTGTGTGGCCCATAATAAACGCCATATACGTGTGTGTTAAAATGTAATACATGTTTTTAAGGAACTCAAGAGAAATCTGAGAATAGTTCCTCATGCTGGTTTTCAGACTAATACTACTGTATAAAAATCAACTAAGGCACTTGCTAAAGACAGGTTACTAAGAGCCATCCTGGACTCATTAAAAGATTTTACAGATACAGGATGGGAATTCTACACTTTTAGTAAATCTCCTCAGTGATTCTGTATATAGATAAAATATACACTAATTGACCAACTTTCTACTTTAGAATTTTTTTAAGTAACTATGGCACCAAGGATAAATGTACATGATACAAAGTAAACACAAAAGGTGAATATTTTTAATTTGATCATTTTTTCACTTATTTACTCATGTATTCATTTATGCTACAAATACTTTATTGTTATTTTTAGTGAATGTTTATCCTTTGTTATTATTGACTGGGTAAATTATTATTGACTGAGTAAATTATTGTTATTATTGACTGGGTAAATTATTATCCTTTGCTGATGCTCACTAAAATTCTGTACAGCAAGTAATTCTGGTATTAGCTCATAGCACTGCATATACAGTTCAGAGAGGCTGATCAATTTGCCCACAATCACACAGCCTGTAATGTAACAGTACTACCATAAGAATCTTGACCTTTGTACCCAGAATCTCTATGATTTTCATGATCTCATTCCATATACCGGATTGCATATTAAAAATAACAAAAATAAACTTGAGCTTTTCTATACTTAAATTCCAAATGTTAAATGCTGGTTTATACAAATTCTGCTTTATATGTTAATGAGAGTTGTTAGCTTTGGAAAGTGCTTCCTTGATGTGAAATAGAACATAAAATACAAACCTAGTTTGGATAGGCAAACACAGTTTCATTTTTTAAGGGGAAATAATGGCCTGTAATCGAACTACAGCTTGTTAGGTAAATAAATGATTTTCTTGTTAGCTGAAAGTTTAAACATAGACTCATTCATTAATTTGTAAATTGTTCTCTCAGTTTCAACAAGCCCACATTGTCATTGCCTGTGTTTATGTAAATGTGGTCATGAGGGAGGGCTGGGGACATGGGCACGTTACTGGGAAGCTCAGGTTTGAGACTGGATCATGTGCTCTGTTCTACATGCACAAAACCCTAGAAATGGGGGTGAGGTAGCTACCTAGTCCAGAATCAAAAGAAGGATTACTAGATTAACCGCCACCCTATGAGAGGCATTTACTACATGACAGCCAAGTTCCGGAGAGTCTGGTCCTTTTATTTCTAAGTTCTTCCTTATGCTTTATGATCAGAATTCTCACTCTCAGAAGCACTGTAATTGTCCTTTATGAGTTTGTGTACATCTGTCAGCTCCTGAATATGTTACTCTTTAACAACTTACATTATTACAAATGGACACATCAGAGCATTAAATTCACATTATGCATAAAAATCAACATTAATACCATAAGGTATCTGGCAATTACTAGATGAGATAAAAAATGAAAATAACATTCAGCTTAGAACGTTAAAATACTAATTATTTTCAAGTGGTATGCTTGGGTTATCACTACTTTTAATATGAGTCTCCAACTTGAAAACATAACGCATATTTTAACTATTTTATACCTGGCCAGTATATTGAAGCTCTTATCCACAATGATGTCAGTGGACAAGAGCTTCAATATACTGGCCAGGCATATTCATATCCTCTTATTAAGTGAGGATTAATTTTATTTTGGGCATTTTCAACATCTCATGGGCAGTGCTAGAAAAAAAAAAGCTGTTCATCCCCTAAAAACAAAACCAAACACACAAAAAAGCCCAAGTCTTAGAACCAGAGTGAGAGTAGGCACACTAAAATTTAATGACTGGAAAGGCAAGCAGACTGAATGCCTTTTTATTAACTTGTCTAACTTCAATTATTCTAATTAGGTTCCATGTGCCCTAAATATATTTGAAAAGTGACTGCCAGTTTCTCAAAATCCTCTTTACCAAGGTGGCCAAGATATTTCCAAACCATTACCTTCTGTGAGGGCTCTATCCAAGCTAAGTATCCTTGCAGCCAGGAGAACAGAGAAGACAGCTTAGTTAGTTTCTCTCAATTGGCTTCGACTTTGTTCACAGGAAAATGAGACAATATTAAAAAACAATAGAAGCAGAGATGGGTCCAAAAGGGAATTAATAAAATGGCATTTATGCTGGGTGCTTATATTTACCAATGCCATGAAGGATTAGCAGATAATTGTTTATAACCTTATAGAAAAACATTTCCAACTTTACACAAAGTAATCACTCTTTATCTACCTGAAGTTATGGTAAGTAATCTGTTCACAGAGTAAAACACTCTGCTCTTTTCTTTGAAAGAGGTTTTTTCATCTAAAAAATGGCTCTTGTATTTTAATGTAAAATAAAGATACCACTTTGTCCCTGTAAACTTGATTCACATGAACTTTTTTATGGGCCTCTATGTTCATAGTCAAGGAGCAAAACCTATTTGGTGGGAGGCACTGACATTTTGATTATAGGAAGAAGGAAATGGCAATAAGTTTTCAGAAGCTGAGCAGATTATAAAAGATAGAAAATGCGACCCAGGCTGATACTATAACACCTCTAAAACACAGATGGTTGGCAGCACTCTGATAAAAGTACAAAGACTGAATAAATCGAATGCCCACCATTGTGAACCAGTAAGCACAGGGAACCATTTTTTCTCCATTCTATCCCTTTTTCTACATAGGCACAAATAACATAACCTCAGGCAAGATGAAGCAGCTGAGTGTGATAACCTCCTAAACTCACCTATAACATTTTCAAATTTAGTAAAACACTTTATATCGTGACAGCTTTCCTGTTAGATATATACAAATTGCCTAAAGCACCAAATAAGTGTTCTGACTACCTGTATACTTACTCTATCATTACAACTCTGATTTTTTTAATGTGGGACATGTGGATTTTAGATATTAATGACTGTTGATGTTCTCAAGTCATCACTGAAGGCATCTTCAAGGAAAGTCTACCGCACTGGCATTCGAATGACAGACATATTGATTATTTCTTTAAACTAAGGAACCAAATAAATAACAGCTTTGTGTTAAGGTTTCTTCAAGACAATGGTGGAACCATGTCATCCTTTGAAATATTCTGAAAAAAAAATTTTATTACGTGTCCTTCCAAGTGTCTTCAGAATCCATTATTATCTGTAAACCTCAATTTGCAGGTAGTCCAGATGTCAGAGACAAGCAGCCAATATATCATCACAATTAAAAGCATGCCTTCTTTAAAGTTATTCAGGCTGATGTTCTAATTCTAGCATTCATTTACTGTGTGAATATAAGCAAGTTAGTTAATATCTCTAGGCCTCAGTTTCTGTGAAATGTAAACAATATTAGTATCTATCTTATATATTTATGTGAAAAGCAAATGAAATATTGCAAGTAAAGCATAACATATAAAGAGTCATAGCAAGCCCTCAATAAATATTAGTTATTATAATAATAAGCATTATTATTAGCTAGTTCATATGTATGAACTATATTTTTTTTTGTCACAAACTATGTGTGTTAAAATACCAGAAATTTTACCCTACTTAAGTTCGGATTTTCCAGTTAATTTTAACAATGTAGAATGAGGGGAGCCTCTGATTGAAGTGGAGCTGTTCTGTAAATGGTGGAGACAGCCCCCCTTATGGGGGTCTTTAAGAATCATTCCAACATGACCATAGAAATTACACTCAGAAAGGCATATGAAATTAAAGAATGCATTATATTCACAGGTCCTAGAAACATGAGGCATTGCACACCACACAGGAGAACATATGGGCAGAGCTCCCACGGGTGGGGCTCAACCAAGCAAGTAGAGAGCTGAGAGAGACGGATGGAGAAAGGGAAGGGAAGAGAGAGAGGGCCCATTGGCAAGTGCTATCATTAGGGATCAGGGTGGGAAACCCAAGCAAGCCATAAGGGATTTTACTGGTGCATTTGAATGTCACTAGGTCAAATTCAGGAGAGGGCAGGCAGGGAAACTTGCGGCAGGGAGTAGCCTTATTACGTGGGTACAACTAGTTGCCTAGGAGGGTGTTCACAGCCTGTTTGTGGGGATGTTGAAGCATCAGGAAAATATAAACTTTAAACAATTTACAATTGTACTCCAGGCCTAGCTACAAGAACCACTAGCTAAATTTTAAAAGAATGATAAGATGATAAAGATACTGGACAATAAATCTCTTATTTTCCATTCCTTACTAATAAATTGCTATAGTAGAATACACAATTCCACGGAAACCATGCTACCATAGTTTCTTATAACACAAAATCAGGTGGCATTCCTATTTCCAGACATGTACTGCTCTGTCTTCTCTATCCCATTTATCACCCATGTTGAATATGGTATCAGCTATAATTTGTTTTTTTTTCCTGGTTTCCTGCACAGAACTTCAAAACTCCTCAAATTTTCTGAATGATAGAAATGTCTTTGTTATGCTAATGAGGTTCCTCAGGGTGGGCCTCTTGAAAGCTTCAGGATGGGGGCTGGTGACCAGAAAGACCAAATATATGGTTAAAGGTTTGGGACATTTCAGGTGCCTGACCTCCAAGGAGGGAGGAGAGGCTAGAGATGGAGTTCAATCAAGTGGCCAATGATTTAATCAATCATACCTATTTAATCAAACACCAATCAAAACGCTGGGAAAGGAAGCTCAGTGATGCTTCCTAGTTGGTAACTATATCAACATATGAGCTCTACATCACAGACCACACTCTATGTGAATCCTTTACATAAAACTCTAATCATAAGTATATGATCACTTTCCTGAGATCTGTTAGTCATTCCAGTGATTTGTCAAACCTGATGGGGTCATGGGAGTTCCTAAATTTGTAGCCAGTTGGTCAGAAGTGTAGGTGACCTAGGCATACCCTGGGAATTGGGGCTGGTGTCTAAAATGAGGGAAGTCTTATGGAAGACTTCACTTTTAACCTGTGGAGTCTATGCCAATTCCAAGTAGCTAATGTCAGAACTGGATTGTGTTATATTCAGTTGGTGTTGGAAGAGTTGGAGGTGAAACAGAGTAAATGAAAGTATTTAATAAGATTAAACTTTTAAAAAAGTTCTAAAGGAAAATGACTTGAATAAAGGAAACTATGGAAATGTACAATTATAAAAGCAAAAAAGTAGGAGTTTACAACACATTTATTCTTTCTAAAATATTACACAAATAATGAATCTAATAAGCAAGTGGATTACATTTCACAATTTGTATGACTAAGAACTTGGAAGATTTTTCAAATTCTAAAAAAGATAAAGGTCTCTTCTATCCATAGAAAAGAAAAGAAACTCCAGAAGTGAAAAGAAACAGTTTCTTTTACATGAGAGAAATATAACCCAAAATATGCTATGGCTGGACTTTACTTAATTGATGAAGTATAAGAGAAGAGAACCCATTTGAACATAAATGTGACACTTCATACAGTCTCACTGATGCCACATAGGATTAGTAAAATAAGAGTACATGTCCTGTTCTAGGGTAATCACACACATACACACTCTACTTGGTATTCTAGTTAATAACATGTGTCTGATCATAATATAAATGCAGCTTGTTGGTGGTTTCCAATTTTTAGGCTTAATCAATACACACGCAGTACTCAGTGTAGTGGCATGTTAGAGTTTCTTAAATATCTTATTACAAAAACAGTAATTCACAACGTCAACACCAGAGATTCTGATTTAATTTGTCTGGAGTGAGGCTTGGCATCAACTTCTTTTTTAACATCCCCAGCTTCTTTTTTAACATCCAGCTAATTAACATGCAGCCAAGGTTCAGAACTACCGAAATATCATGGGACATCCACTTAAAGTTACAGAACAAAAATGTAAAATTTATAAACCCCAATGTGGCAACAAAAAGCAATAGCATAGCTGACAGAGGCATGGGTTAGCAGTAGAGAAAGTGATGGACAGAATGTAAGCTCGGTAGTGTACTCACTATGGTGAGAGTCGACAATGTAAATTTAATGTAGATAAAGAAATGAAAGTTGAAGTATATTATTTAAACTTATAAGTGTAATCGCTAGAAGTATTTGAAAAACAGCAATGAGTGGGATGGTTGATCTAATGTATCAACTTGACTAGGCCACCCAGTGCTCATGTACTTGGTCAAACAACCTGAGTGCTTCTGTGAGGGTATGCTTGGAAGAGGGTAATATATGAGTAGACTGAGTGAAGCTGATTGTTCTCCCTAATGTGGGTGCCCTTGTCCAATCAGTTGAAAGTCTGAATATAACAAAAAGAGTAAGAGGGAAGTCCCCATGCCTAACTGCCTTGAGCTGAAATATTGGTCTTTTCCTGCCTTCAAACTTGACCTGAAACATTGACTCTTCTTAGGTCTCAAGCCTGCTGGCGTTTGGACTGGAACTCTATCATTGGTTCTCCTGGGTCTTCAGCTTGCCAACTGCAGATCTTACGACTTCTCAGCCTCTACAATCACGTGAGCCAATTCCTTATTGTCTCTCTGTCTATTTGTCTCTCTGTCTGTCGATCTATCCTGTCTCTGGAGAAGCATGACTAATACAATGGGCTGATTAAGAAAATCTGTAAGTAATAGGTTGGTAAAAGATGTGGGAGGTAGACTAAGTGCCTAGAATTAATTAATCAAGAAATAGAGGAATAGGCACTTCAGGATTATGTTTGCATTCAACGGAAAAGATAAATAGGTAATAAAAACATGGCCACCCTGGAAAATAATCCCGGGGAGATGTGGGATGGAGGTAAATTTCATTTTGCACCTTCTGTAGGGTGTAATTATTGCTAAATAAGGCACATATGCTTTATTTAAAATTATTTTATTTAAACAGTCTTTCCTAAAGCTGCTATCTAATTTTATAATTAATGGTCATTTAAAAATTATGCAATATAAAATAGGAAAAAAGATGTAAAGTCATGCACTATATATATTTTTTTCTTTTTCTTTTTCTTCTTTTTTGAGAAGGAGTCTTGCTCTGTCACCAGGCTGTAGTGCAGTGGCACAATCTCGACTCACTGCAACCTTCACCTCCCTGGTTCAAGCAATTCTCCTGCCTCAGCCTCCTGAGTAACTGGGACTACAAGTGCATACCACTACATCCATCTAATTTTTGTATTTTTAGTAAAGATGGGGTTTCACCATGTTGGCCAGGATGGTCTTGATCTCTTGATCTCATGATCTGTCCACCTTGGCCTCCCAAAGTGCTAGGATTACAGACATGAGCCACCGCACCCAGCCATCACACACAATATTATATCAACCTTTTCTTTTGATAGAAAATATCAGAGTTTAACTATCACCAGCTTCCCTTTAATTCATCAAGTTATTATGATACTCAGTTAACTAACCCGAACCAAGAAATATATGCTATAATTATTTTATAACATTTGTTCTAACTTATTTTAGAAAAGCTATGTAAATATTAGATAGGCTCAATAAGTAAGACAGCAACATCTTTTACTAAAGATTTTCATAAAGGGGTTGTTAAATCAACACTCCTTCACTTGTCTATTCGTTGATATAAAATTCCCAAAACTCAAATATAAACTTTTTTTCTAGAATAAGTTGTACATTGTTCACTGTTTTCTCTTTTAGTTATTATAATCGAAAAATACTGCTTGTCTATAAGAGAAAGAGTACTTTTTAAAATGTTGTACCTTTGAGGTGACAAGTACTTCAGAGTACTGAGGACATAGCATATCTTCAATTGATATAGATTGAAGTCCTTTCAAAGCAGACAATTCCTAAGGCTATTTTAAATAGCTCACGTCTGAAATGATTTAAATCCTAATGTAATTTTTAAAGAACTGCCTTTCCTGGTCATTATTTTTATTGTTAATAATAGTAACTTATAGTTGCATAGGGTATTATAAAATGTACTCAAAGAACTTTCAAATATATTATCTTAGGTACTCTCACAAATAGCTCACAAAATTTATATTATGTTTCCATTTTAGAAATAATAAAACTGAGATTTTTGCACAACAATTTTCTAGAGTCTATAGATTTTAATGAGAATTAAATAGAATTAACAGAATTCCAAGCCAGTTTTTCTTCCTCCCTCCCCGTCACCTATTCCAGCCCACACTTCTCTTCCTACTTTGTTAGCTTGAAAGAAATAATTCATTTTGCAACTCATTGCAACAATGGTGTATAGACCATTGAATTGTTTAACCCAATGAAGATAAGACCATGATATCTATTCTTATTAAGCATTTAAAATGTAGCAGTTGTATCCTTGCAAATGTTCCATCTCAGAATGATATGCAAAGGCAAAATGACAGCCTAGCCTTCTATTTCTACAGGAATATTCAACTTTCTTAGATTGAATGTAAGGTGATTTGCCTTACATCAATTAGAAATACATTTAAGTGCAACAAATATTAATTTTTAGTTGCTGAGAATAAGTAAAGCATTCAACTGTGTGTTTTATAGAGGATTGTCCTGATGCTTCCTAGTCCCTCACCCATTAAAGTTGAAGCATTCAGTGGTTGGGTGATTATAATTTTAAGGTTGAACTACCAAATGAGCATTAAAAATAATTTCAGTTGAATTGGTTGTGACAGCCAAAGCTTTTATTTCCAACAGCCAAAATTTCAGTGAGTTAAATTCTAGAATCTTCTCTTTTAATATCAAGAATCAGAGGCTGGCAATCCAAGAGAAGAGATTTTTTGAATAATATAGATTGAGAAAGATACCAGATACAAACATTTGCTGCTTTATCTATTCTGTGAGGAGGTTAAAAAAAAAAACAAAAAACTCTTGCCAAGATAATTGGGGAGCAAAATAGGTGGGAAGAAGGTGGTAGGGAGAGGGAAGCAAGAAGATTGTGATTTGTGATGTGAGTTTGGGGCCTTTCTCTGTTCCTGCTTCTTGGACTCAAAACCTCAAGATGGTGGTAGGATAGAAAATAAAACCCAAATCTGAGAGGCAGAGATGGCTTCTTCTCAACTGTTCCTTCATGGGAAGTACCTTCAATTAGAGCCAGAATGAAAGTCTGGTCAACAAAGGTTAATGAATGGTCTCCTAAGAGGAGATAACTGACCACAAGTTAAACCAGCAGCTGAGACAACAGCACAGGCTATCTGGAAGAAGAGAGACAGTACGTAAGCCTCACCTGTCCCTTAGGAGAAAGAAGAATGGAAAGAAGCCTAAATTCAAACACTTACATAAAATATTCAGTATTATGGTGTTTTTAAAAATATAGATTTTTCTTGACCATCAGGAATAATAATAAAATACTAAGTGATTCAACAGCTACATGAATTGGGTTATAGAAAATAAAGAAAGTTGCATTTCTACATACTAAGAGTGGAAAAAAACCATGCAACTTTATAAATGGAAGATAGAGTAAAATGAGTTGAGGTAGCTAGCTCATAAAAATGTTTTCTACAGAGTACAGAACATCAAATCCAGAATTTAAATATGAAGGAGTTGAAAGTCTATATGTGGGCTGGGCATGATTGGTTCAGGCTTGTAATCCCAACACTTTGGGAGGCCAAGGCGGGCAGACTGCTTGAGCTCAGGAGTTCGAGACAAGCCTGGGCAACATGGTGAAACATTGTTACTACAGAAAATACAAAAATTTGTGGGGTGTGGTGGCTGGTGCCTGTGGTCCCATGCACTCTGGTGGCTGAGGTAGGAGGGTAGCTTGAGTCAGGGAGGCAGAGGTTGCAGTGAGCACAGATTGTACCACTGCACTCCAGCCTGAGGAGTAGAGCAAAACCCTGTCTCAAAAACAAAACAACAAAACAACAACAACAAAACCCACAAAAGTCTCCATGTGTGTAAACCAGTGAATGGCAATGTAAGTTTAGAGTTGCAGCTCTTAATTTCTTGTTAGAATTCAAAAATTGTTACACTCTCATATATTTGTGAAATAAGCTGTATTATAACATTAGTTTGGTAATTCTTATTCTTTTAAATTATACTTTAAGTTCTGGGATACACACGTGCAGAACGTGCAGGTTTGTTACATAGGTATACACATGCCATGGTGGTTAGCTGCACCCGTCAACCTGTCATCTACATTAGGTATTTCTCCTAATGCTATCCGTCCACTAACCATCCACCTCCCCAACCCCCTGACATGCCCTGGTGTGTGATGTTCCCCTCCCTGTGTCCATGTGTTTTCATTGTTCAACTCCCACTTATGAGTGAGAACATGTGGTGTTTGGTCTTCTGGTAATTATTACTTTTAAACATGGTTTTCTGGTTTAATGGTGATGCTTTATCATTTTAAAACTCATTC